>VWYI01010851.1:0-133602 GCA_013399455.1 Anthoscopus minutus | reverse complement strand
CCTTTGCTTTTGTACATTCCTGTGCAGAATAGCAATCTCCAAAGCATCTGAGTAGGTCCTCTCATCTCATTCCTTCTGACTTCCCTCTGACTGCTGTGGTTTAGCACTCCCCTTCAGAGCCAGAAGTCAATTAAATGCAGTTTACAACCTCCATTTATAATTTTTAAAATTTGGGGTTTTTTTAAAATCCTTTGTTCTTTTCAGTATTCGTCCTTCTACTTTTCCATTTTNTTTTAAAATCCTTTGTTCTTTTCAGTATTCGTCCTTCTACTTTTCCATTTTGCGTTCATATCTAAACTCATCCACCACTCTCATGACTTCAATCATCTATTCATTATAAATGGGGTCTCAGTTACCCACCCTTACAAGCCATATTTGCTACTCTTTCTTTGTTTACCAAGAAAATCTGTGACTTGATCCCTGCTCATGGCTGTTCTACTCAGCCTGGCTTCCATGCTCTTCATGTCTAGCTTCTTGGTGTCATCTTTGACTTGTTAGTGCTCCTCAGAAACACTGTTGCTATCTGCAAATTCCCCCCAGTTCTGCTACAGCCCTCATCCATGACTACTCTCTAGCCTGGGTACTGATGTTCTCAGTGTCTTCCAGAAATTCTCTTCTGCATCATTGTCTTTCCTCTTGATATTGCAGTCAGGGCCTCCTCCACTGACTATCCATCCCTCAGGAATTGCCTTCTCTACCTGCCTAATGGTAGGTATTTTAAGTTATTTCTCACTTTATATGTATTTATCCTGGGTGGGTTCTTCAACTTCTAATAAATATAGAGAATTGAACGGCCAGATATTCATGTCATTTTGATCAAAACAGCAAGTGTTTCCTGAATCTTGTTGCAAAAGCAGTCAAACACAATTTCATGCCATTATTTCCTGCTCTCAACAGCTCTTGAGGAGCAGTTTTCCAGTTGCAAGAAGAAAACATGCAAAGTATGGTTTATACATAGACCTAAGTATGGTTAATGCACAGGACTCTGGAAGAAGCAGTCCAAAACTAAATCAGACCACCTCTACAGTTCTATCCTAGAACTGTTGCACAATTAAATGTTTAGAGCTATGACAGATTTTTATTAAGTACAGTATCAGACACTATAAACAAGAGATGGAAACTGAAGATAAAGAGCTTAGCTTGGAGAACTTGTGCAATCAACTTGACAGAAAAAAAAATAAAAGGAGATTTTTCTTAAGTGCACAAAGTATAAGGAAGAACATTTCCTCAAATCATAAGAAATGTTGAAAGGCTTTTCATCAGCAAAGGATGAGAAAAAATAGTGCTTTGTACCTTGAGAGACCACACAGGTAGCTCTGTGTACTAACATACCTCCTCATTAGAAACAACCAGCATTGAAAAAGGAAACCAATGGCTGTATGCTGAAAATATTGAATAAACACCCAATATCATTGAAAGCAAATGGGAATTTTGTCTGTGGAGCTATTGGCAAAATATGTAGTCACAAGAAATCATACACTGAGGAAATTCTAACTTTTTCTGGCTGTGTACTGTTCTAACTCTTGTTTACTCTTTGACCAGGATTGCTATGCTAATGAAGTGTGACAAAAGTTCATGTTTTGTGCAGGAAAATGAAATAAAGTCTTGATTATATAGAGGAACATCCCTTGAAGAACTTTTACAAAAGTTTGGATGGGATTCTGAGCAATCTGATCTGGTTGATGTACCTGCTCATTGCAGGGGTTTTGGATTAGATGACCTTCAAAGGTCCCTTCCAAATCGGATTATTCTATGATTGTATGAATATTTTTCTGGAAGTTCCAGAGGCACTAAGTAAGTTAGGTTTAATTTTCTGAGGCAAAATTCAGACAGTAAATATTTCACTGTAAATAGTAATTCCATTCTAACACTACTTGTAAAACCAGTGTGGTCCACTGTAACAAACAATAATGCCAAAAGTTGCAAAGTCCCCATGCTTGTTACCCTCCTCCCCATATTTCCAGATAACCTCTGATCCCACTAGTGTGACCAGACACTTTCACATACCTGTAAAAAAATATACAAGATCAGGTCTGTGAAGTGTTGCTCAGTCCAAAGGAGATCTAATAATTTTTATCTATAAGGCACTTTTAAAATGCATTAATATTATATATTTAAAGTTTATGTCCCATTAAATTTACAGCGTAATATGGACATGAAAAATGCCCACAGCTGGTACATGTGAGATGGTGTTACTCCAGATAAGTATTGATTTTGGTCTTTATTAAGAAAATAGGTGATAATTTGAACAATATCCCTACAAATTATGAGATTTGGTCACCATTATAAAGACACTGTGTCTTTTAACAATGTTATGTGAAGTCTGCTGTTTGTTGAATGTGCTTGTTATGGGAGTCCACCACGTCAGGTAAAACTAAACAATTTATTGACTTCACTTTTAGTCATAAAGACAATGCTGATGAAGGGATACTTTTGTGTCATTCATAGGAGGGAGGGAAAGAAAAACCAAAACAAAATGGAAAAAAAAAAAGTCCCAAATTTCCACAAACACTTTGGGAGGCAAAAAGATGTCAGTATTTCCAGAGAAAGGTAGGACTAATTCAGCCCACATCTTGGAAGGGTTCATGTCTAAATTGCTGAGAGATTAAATTAAAGGAAAGGTCAGATATCACTTCTCCTATGGACTTGGGATGGCTGAATTATACTTCCCTATATTTGGGAAGGAGGAGCAGACAGAGCTTGAGACCAAGAGTAGCAAGACATCAAGGGAATAAAGAACATAGATATGCACTGAGACAAAAACCTTAAAGACCACAGAGGCTCAGTGTATTGGGATTAATTGTTTCAGATGGGTAGGTATTTAGGAAGAAAGAGGTCCTCTAGACATGTGGTGGTATGGCTTTAAATTTCAACATGACTTAAATATGTGCCTAACTACTTTCCCAAACAGGATTTAAAAAATTATTTTCAAAATAAATGGTGATTTTACTAAATGTACCCACTCTTCTGGAAAACACGCTTTACATTTCAATATTTTATCTTGACAAGTAAAATATTAGAGGGGTTTAAAGAAAAGATTGGTCAACATCTGTGTATGTTCACATTGTGTATTAATATGCATCAGTCAGATCAATGTTGCAGTGCTGTGCTAACGTCTGGAATTCACATTAAAGTGGTGTCAGGAAGCCTGGAGTTGGAACAGTATTGATGGTAAATGGATATAGGTCATTTGGACCAGAAGATTGAGATTTGCCATGCTAGTAAAGCTAAAGGAAATCAATAAAGGAGCAATCAAAAAAAAAAACAACCACCAAAAAAACCCAAACCAAAACAAAAAACCCCCACAAACACCAACCACCACTACAAAAAGGATGAGTGTAAACTGAAGAACTAAAGTACAGATACTAAAAGTAAGCTTCATTTTTCTTACCATCATTATTTATAATCTGAACTTTTTTTTAAGTCTTCACAGAAAGGAATATATTTGCAAACATCTGTTTGATCTCAGTCTAGCATTTACTACAATGCATTTCAGTTTTGCTGGAAAAAAAGTTGCAGAATAAAATCTATCTCAGCACTCATTCCCTTAAGCCTCCTGATCATTTCACTCCTTTAGAAATGCCTTACAATCCATATATCTTTTATGAAATCTCTTCCTACAGGATACAGGACACAGAAGCTCCGATAGAGGTACACAACACCTATCTAGCTGATATAATAGCATTGTACTTATTTTTAAAAAACAAGTAAATAAAAAAAATAATTAAAAAAATGGGCAGCAGGTGGGCTGAACCAAAATGTAGAAAAGAAACCAGGAAATCAAGAAATATAAGTGTCAAAATATAATGGCTTTTGTTAAGCAAGATACACTCAGAGCCTGACTTAAACCGATTTGCTCACCATTCTTAATGGGTTCTTCACTCCTCTTCCTGATTCCAAAGACTCCTTTACAATACAAAGCATTTTAGTTTATCAGTAACTTTAGTAAAAACCTTTTCATAGAACATTTAATAAAGTACAATTTTTGCTATGAGAAAGTCTGACATGTTTTACTAAAGTCACCACAAAATATACCTTCATTACCTCATCATTTTGTTTTTGTTGGAAAAGGAAAGCATTTAGCTTGAGTCATAAGATGGATTTGTTTTGCATCTATTTTGCTCACCATATTTATTGTTACTTGCCTCAAGAGACTAAGTTGAGAGCTTTATGTTCTTCTTCAGTTCACTGGAATGCTTGCCTCATTAGAGGTTATGTATGGAGTCATCTAAACTACATTAGCCACCTTAAAGTTAAGGCTTTAGCCTAGATTCGTTGTCTAAACTCACCCAATAGACAAAGTATGACCACTTCCATGCACCCTAAATGCTGTCCCTATATCTTGGAACCAATACTCTAAAACATCCCTTGTGTCTCTGCCTATAGCTGCTTAAACTAAAGATGGCAGTTTTATCAGCTAAACTTAAGTAACAAGCATCCCCACCATGAAAAGCCTAAGATAATATAGTGTCACTTAATTTGAAATATGATGTAGTAGATATTTTATTCTATGTGTGCAACAGATAGGCATAGTGCTCTAGTATTGCTGTAGCACAGCTGTAAGACTGAACTGAACATGGTATTGACTCTACCTATTTAGTTAAAACAAAATCCACACTGCAACAGCACATAATGAGTACTAGCCTTATCTACAGCAAACTGGAATACAGGTAACAGAAATAGTCACTGAAATTGCACCAGATTTGGACAATGTCCTCAACTGCAGTGCCAAGTAGCCTGAGTGGAGCTGCGCCATGACAGCTGTGAGGGACAGACCCAGGGGCTGCTCAAGCAATGCCGTCAAAAAAGTAAGAGTTGTACCTGTGGCTAAAGCCAAATTTGGTATTTTCATATAAGTATTCCTCTGACTTCATTTCTCTGCCTTATTGTATGATTTACATTAACTTCTAATAAGTATGGCAGAATCACAATGCCCAAAGGTTTTGCTTAGAAGGTATGGTCTCTACAGTTCTAACAGTGTTGCCCTGACTGCAAAAGCTTTACCAGATTTTCTTGAGATGGAGGAAGAGACAGATATCTGTAATTAGTAAATAATATAAATTCAACTGGGTGAAGGGGGTGCTTGCTTCCATCATTTCAACTCATTCTTATAGGCTTTAAGACAGAGATGAAAGATTGATGTGACAGAACAGAAAGCTCTTACAGCAAGCAAGCAATGCTGTTAACATAAGCAGGAGCTCTTCTCTGGAATTCAAAGATCTACCATAATTTTCAAAGTGTCTTGAGAAACTGCATATGCTTTATGGACCACAAACAGCTTAAATTATTCATGGGAGGGACAAAATAGCTCAAAACTGAAGAGGTGTCTTAGTTTATACCTAGAAGTCATAACCCATACAACAAAAAACATACCTGGACAGCCTTTTGTAGCAATCTTGATAAAAGTTGCTCTGTGACTGAGCAGATGCCAAGAGCTGTTTGTCCAGCTTTCTGCACATACCAGCTGATGCAAAGAGAAGAGGACAAACACATTGCTGTGTAAAAGGCAAGACATCACTGGTATTACTGAAGAAAGTATCTGCCAGGCATGAACCAGGACTCAGAAACAGGTGGTGTTCAACAGCTCACAGCCCAGTATGGATCATATAGCAGTCAATATACCATCAAAGATTCTAAAACAAATAAACGTACACCTTACCTTCAGAAGATTTCCCTCTGGTTTCATTATCACCTACAACAGAGCCAATGTTTCAGGAGCAGAGAAGGATGACTAATTCACACATGTCATGTTCTGCATACTGTCGTAACCTGCCTGCCTTAACTGCAAGCACTTCCTTGAGAATGTTATTATTTAGTACTAATATTATTAAATCCTTGGCAGAGGCTTGCACAATCTGCTATTTCAGTCACTCAACAAAGGCTTGTAAAAAAGATGCAAGAGGAAGTAATTTACCCATTCACAGATTAAAACTGGAAGTGCCAATTTAATGTATTTTGACATTTGCCTGGCAGGAAAGTTTGGTATAGCTTCAGAGAGCCCCTGACTGCACACAAGTTCTTAAGCACAGGGAAAGACACAGGTCCCAGCCTACTGCCTTTCTGGTGACCACCCACACTGCCACTGAAAAATTTTGCTGACAGGTTCTAGGGAAAATGGCATTGTTAATATCAAGATGCACCTTCCCCTAGGTTGGTTCATCTCTCCCATAAGGAGTAAGAAAGGCTGCTGATTATTTGCCAGAGGATCCTGAGACATAATAAAGGTGAGAATCAGATGGCCAAGGGCAGATGTGAGCTAGCACTTCTCTGCAAGTGGATCTATGATACCCACGCTCAGTTGCAGACCTACCGCAGCCCTCTAGGTGACTAGAGAGGAATCACTTAGTATGGTATTCATCTCATCCAAATTTAGACTCCTGCAATATAAACATCTACATAGAAGCAAGTCACTCTGTGCTCTTTTAGTAGTCAACAGAGAGAAATAGATACTTCTAGGTTGCAATTAATCTCATCCTAAAGAAGACATCTTTCAGATGATTTATGCCTTAAAAGTACCTGGCTTTCCCTGACTATAAAGGGAGTCTGAGGTGATTTTTGCCATATGGACACCTCAGACACAAAAAAATAATATATCTAGCAGAGCCATAAAGCCATTGATATTTCACACAGCCTGCAGTTAGTATAAATGTTTGGTCAATAATAACTCGAGCTGAACTCAGACAGTTGACCTAGAGGTGAATGGCTCTGTATTCCATTACTAAGTCTCTGAATCATCCAATGTCTCTTCTTTTTAAGTAAAGTCTCTCCCTGGGTTTTAGATGTCACTTAATGGAATGTGGATATTAAATGTATGCAAATCCATAACATTTTTGGATAGAGCTGCATTCTGCTACATCCCATTATAAACACAATCCCATCCTCCTCTTTGGAGCTGTCAATCTGTCAGGCAGAGGAGCCTGTGGACTCCCAAGGCAAATCCTTGTACTTTCAACGAACTGCTGTTGCCAAAATGAAAGTTCCCAATGAAAATAGTCCTTGCGTGGAGACTATCAGAGAGACCCTCTTAAGCCATGTTTTTTATATCCTGAGATGATAGGAATTCCTTTACCAAAAGTAGTGCAGCTTGTTTTTTTCCCCAGGTAGTTAATTTTCATTTTATTCCTATTCCTGCTCTCAGAATTCTCATTTTGTTTCATAAAAGTATCTTCTATCATCTTCACTTTTGTTTCACAATATTTTTATGCACATTTTTTTACACTTTCTTTGGAATTTCTAATTCATTTATAAAATATTATCACGGTTTTTGTGAAAGAATTCTTGTTGCACTTTTGTCTTCACCCTTGAAAGAAACTGCCAGGACAGAATACCATTTAATATTGTTATTGATTTCTGTTTAAAGAGGTTAATGCATCTGTATCTTCACTCAATCTCCAAATGCCAGGCACTGTTACTTCCCAGGTGCCACTTAGTGTCGTGGGGATAAAAAAAGCTCTGTCAGATTCACAGTACCTGTGCCTTAAACTGCTTTTCACTTTAAACACAATTCTACTGCTATACATAACCTGTGTTTGCATAGCATGATCTAGAAAACCATTTTCACCAGTATGAGATAAACAGATCCAGAATTCCATCTGGTGAGATGGCTCTGACCCACTTCAGATGAAGGATTTTGCCATATTCAAGACACTTCTCAAGCCGAATTTTTTTAAAGGAGTTGCACAGCAGACCTACCTTTCTGAAGCCTTCTCTGCACTTCCACTGGTAAGATTGTGTAGCCTAGACTGTGCATAGAACAGAGTGTTTCTCTTCTCCTGAGAGCCAGATGGGATCTGAAACATTACCTAAAGAAATAATATAATCTCCTGCTTGTACTGTAAATACCCATATAAGTTTTAGGCAGAATGATGTTATCAGTGACAGTGATTCTTCAAATGCTGCTAATCCTCATCTTCAGGGTTTTCAGCAATTGCCTGAATTCGGCAGAAACCAGTATCTCAAGCTGGTTACTTCTGCAAACCAGAAAAATACAATTGAAAAATGATGCTTTGAAGTTGTCCATCTCCAGGCACCAGTCTGAAGCAGAATTTTCCTAGAAAATTACTTCTGATTAGATATTATATTTTATGTACCTGAAGTTATATAAGAACTGTGACTTCCTGGCTAAAATGCATCTCCAGATCTATTCTTAACAAGTAGACCAATTCTGTTTCTCTCCACTTGTTTTCTTCATAGACAGAGACACTTTCAGGACTACAGCAACCTTGACATTTTCTCTCAATTTTTCTGATGTAGTACTGACATTCGTGTAATACAAATCTTGGGGACTAGAACAAGAATTATTTTTCCTTGCAATTGGATTTTAAACATATAAAATCTCTAGACAAGTTATTACAGACACACTCAGATCCTCTTGCTGGACCAAACCGGTTCAAACAGGGGTACTGTTGTGGGACTTAGTGGAGTGAACTTCTCACCCACTTCTCACACACTGGCTCACTTTCTGGGGAAGGATGTGGAGCAACTGACTGGTCCATGCTGTGTGTCATCAGGATGTGGGAGTAGGAGATAATGTGAGCTACACATCACACTGTGTAGCTCAGCCCATAAACACAGCCTTTGCAGTAGGATGGCTGCTGTCTCTCTGACATAATAACCCAGCACATCAAGTTGTCTTGACTCTGTATTCCCAGAACAATTCCCTAGAATTGTTTGCTTCAATTTACAGACGTTTTGAGTTTCTGTAGTTAAATCCAAATACCAAAGAAAATTATTCAGGTAGTTATATTCACTATACTAGCCATAAAAATGCAAGTAAAATATATGTCTACACCTTTTTGAGATATAAATGACATTTTTGAGACTGGGCAACTGCTCAACACTGGTCTTGGAATGAATGAACCAACTTCTTTTCCCTGTCCCACATCCTCAAAACATGATATGCTTGCCAGATCATTTCTTTTATTAGCATATTATAAATCCTAAAGAATAATAAGGAACGAAGGCCAGATCCTCACTTTCAGCTGAGATGTGCTAGTTTACCTCAGTGCAGGAGGTTCAGAAATACTTGACTTCCATCAGCTTGCAAACCAGTGTTTCCTTATGGAAACATTCCCTATCTCATATAGTTACATATGATCTAGGTGTAACCCATTTCCTATTTGCCCCTAAGCACTTCTGGAATGTGATAACATAAGAGTTGACCGTATTATCACCTTTTATGTGCTTCCATTTTGTTATTCCCTTGCTGTTCTCAGAAGATGAACCAGATACTGCAGAGGTGAAGCTGCGCAATGGAAAAGCTTGAACACTTTCTACCTTTTATTTTCCCCTATTCCTCCCTCCAGTCTTCTTCTCTGATTTCCTTCCTTCTAGATACTCATCCAGGAAGTATGATTTTTATCAAAGAAAATCTGTTACTGTACTAAGCTTTGAAGATCTACCAATGTGAACTCTACTTAAATATAAATATGGGGGCACATATATATAAATATAGGTGCATATATATAGAAACACAATTGTTCTTGCCTAAGAGTGACCAAGGATATATTGCATTTGGCTTTTACAAATAGCTACAATTAACTTCACTATTTTTGTACGGCCTGCTTTTTTTCTCTATTCTCATCTCTCCAGTCAAAAGCACGTCTGTGGACTTCAACAGAGATGCTTGGATCAAAGTTCTTCAGCATATATGTTAGTTACTGCAAGGGAATGTTTTCAAGAAACACAAAAGGAGTCTTTATTGCAAAAGAATTTTTATCCCAAAATCTAGTCTCTAGATTTCATCACATGGAACAGAGGAAAAATTCAAAGTGTACTTTCGATATTTTTTTTAAAAAGAGTTCTTAAAATTTTATATATTTTTCTCATAGCTGATCCTGAATTGCCACATCGTGGGGCAGACATGTCTTCCACTGCTAAATGCAGCTTTTCCCTGTCTAACATCCAGAAAGAAATCATGACCTAGGAATAGTGTAACATAAATTCACTCTGGAGACAGCACCTCTGTTCATATTTTCAATTTAGCTCTTTTCTCACAGCAGTTTGCAAGAGGTGAAATATTTTTATATACACTCAGAATGAATAATGTCTCTCTTCTTGCTGGCAAAGGAGAATAAAGATTGAATGGACAGAAGTTTACAAACCAAACTCACAATTATTTTTTAAATTCAGAATAAGAAATGAGAAATGAAAATATGCTATGAAGGTAAGGACTGTAGCCACAGCAGTGTCTTACCATGGGCAAGAGAAGCGTCACTGCTTTAAGTGTCCAGTAATAACTGGACATTTGTATTTCCAGAAGGCAATTCTGACTTGCATTGCATACTAGCTAGCAAACTAGCATTACATTCAATCCTATAACATGCAACAACTGACTTCTGAAATGTTCCCCAAATTTATTTATTCATTTCAACTGTGATGTTTCTGTAAGTGTGCACTTCCAAAGAAAGACTTTATTAAAACAATTTTAATGTGGTATTAAATGTGGTATTAAAACAAATAAAATATGGTAAGACTTCCAAAAGAGATCAGAGACTAAATTAAGCACTCTTGAAATTTAGCAATTCTCATTACAAATCATTTTAGGGAAAGAAAAATAAAACCCATCCAAATATCACAGATTCAAAATGCCTAAAATGAGTTTAAACACCTTTGATGTTTATGAGATTTGATTACAAGCGCCAAATCGTTAATATTTCACATTTCTTTGTGATTAAATTATAGAGACCCTGTCATAATTTCATTTTAATTTAATAAACACCAGTTGGCATCATTGTCACACAGAAGAGCAGGAAGGCAATGAATTTATCAATGGAAAATGTGCAATGTGGAGAAAGGTTGATTTTTGCCAGTTTGAGTATGGCGCCTTCCTCAATGGTTGTCTGGGTAAAAAAATACAACCAAGCAGAAAACAAACAAACAAACAAACAAAACAAATCAAACAACCCCAAGCAAACAAGTCCAAACAAACATAAAACACAAAAAAACCCCAACCAAACAAAGAAAAACAACAAACAAAAACCCAGACAAAAACCCCCACTTTATTTCCCTGATTCTGATAACTAATATCTTGTGTTTTGGCTTTTGTTTTCTTTACATTCTTGGAAATTTGATGCCTGAAAAAGGGAAATCAGAATATGCATTACTTTAAACCAAGCTGAGTGCATCAGATATTCCAAACAGTCATAAAGATTAACATATAGCCTTATTAAAAGACTAATGCCAGTTCTTCCTCAGCCTTATAGGCCATACCTTCTGCTCTTCCTGTTGAACTCTTCTAGGCTCTTTTCAATTTGCTTAAGACATTCCCAAAATGTCATTGCTCCAGTTTATATTGTCTTGGCTGCTAGGATAGATCCCAAGTACCCACCAAAGCCTCACTGGGCAGAAAGGCTGCATCTTGCATCTTCTTCACAGCAGCCTGATAATGCTTCCCAGAAAAAGATTTTTTGTTTCTGTATCACCTTCATATTTCTGAATGAAGAAATGTGAAGGTGATACAGAAACCACATATGAGATCCATTCTCCTTTTCTACTGCATGGCTGCTCCATGGCCTTTTACGTTTCATCTCACTGATTTTGGATCATCCACCTAATTTATTAAGGTCACTTTAAATTCTGATCATGTACTACAAACTGCTTGTAATGTCTTCAGCAAATGTATCGAGTTCTTTTTTAAACTGAAAGCCAAGACTTTAGTAAGAAATGCTCTCCATCTCCCGCTCCTGTAAGACTACACTTGGAGCCACACCTAACCAGCAAACTACTTATGCCTTTGAAACCCCTGAAGTTTTTGAAAGAAGCATTTCAAACAGCTATTCAATTAGTTTAGGATGACAACTCTAGGTTCATTTCCTCGGCTTTGCAGGAGGCTTGTGTGGGATAAATCTGTCTAAATCAGAGAAACATCCCCTAAACTGCTTTTCTTATTCTCCAAATCAAATTCTCTCAATCAATTAAGATTGATTTCACAGAGTGTATTTTTTGCATGGTTAGGTAGCCTATTTTAACTCTTTAGGATCCTCCTGCAACTTATTTATTGTTTATTTAATAAATTAATTCATATCATTTCTAGGAGCTCCTATAAGGGATTGATAATAGTTTCCTGATTTCTTCAGAAGAACCATATTGCATTTTTTCATGTTACTGAATAATCTATCTACTCTTTAGCATGTTTTCTTCCTTTATTTGACCTGAGCTCCCATCTTCTTAATAAAGTTATGCAGAACCAAACTTTAAATATTTTAGACTTCTTTACACCATGCCTGTCTTGCTCCCCTTTCTTGTTATGTAGGATCTGTACTGTTCCATTACTATTTGAACAGAAACACCTGGAAATATTACTCCAACCAGAATCATAAGAAGATTTACTAGCGAAGTCTTTCTTACCTGATTACCCTATAAATACTCAGGAGATGTCTTTAGCAAATATTTCACTTGTGGTACAGCAGCAAAAGCAGAGGCAGAATGTGCCCTTCAGCTGAGGCACCATCAGATCTGTGAGGCTGTTTTGAACTGAGGCATTTCTGAACCTGTCAGCAGAGTGAATGATTTGCCACCAGATCAAGGAAGAGCAACTTGGCATTTGACAGCACTGATTAGTTGATGCTTCAGAATGATTTCTCCAGGGATTGTAGAGTTTTGAAGAACACTGGAAAGGAATATTTCATTTTAGCCTCTGCTATATACTGCAAGAGACAAGGGGAGACACAACTGTGCTGAGGAGAATCTCTGTGATATGTTTGCCTACATCAAAACATCAGCTCTTTAACCAGGACTTTTAAACATTTCCAATTAGTAGGAATCTTTAGCTGTTCTAATTCCCTCTTTTTCTCATTTCATTCATCTCATTTCTGTTTCCTCCTATATTTCACAAGCCTAATCAGATCATCAAAAGAAAGGAAAGTGACTCAATTCCACTGAGAAAAGAACGAGCCCATATCATATCCACCTTGCTAGGGCAGTCTGCACGTCCCCACAGCACTGTGTCCATGCTAGCAAGAGCTGCTCCCCACATCCCCGGGCACCTTGCTGTATGTCACCCTTCTCTCAGCAGGCAGGCACCCCCACACACACAGACCCAGAGCATTTCCTCCCAAGGTTTACTCTGCCAACCACCTCCACATCTGCCCCAGGCACTCCCTCATTCTCACTGGCAAGCCCTGCCAAACTCTGCCTGGAAAAGGGACCTCCTTCTCCCCTACACAGACCAGGCATGGTGCTTGGGGCTGGCACATGGCATCCCCACAGGACCATGTCCTGCCAGCGAGCAGCTGTGGTGAGGCCCTTTGCCAGTTGTGGGAAGGCACGTCACCTTTTTCAGAGGAGAAATAAAGTACTTTTGGCAGCAGGTTCCCACGTGGTGACTGGCCCCATGTCCCTCCTGTGTAGGGGCAGATGGTGGTCATGCAGGCGCCCAGCCAGCACCACAAGGCCCTCACGGCCCCAGCCCCATATGCCCCGCTCAGCTGCTGTCACCACTTGTCAGACTGGGAGTCATTTTTCAAGTGCTGCTAACAAGGGTGGGGCAAATGCACCAAAGGGCAAACTGTGTTTTTCAGCATTAGTAGCTATGAGACCAGAAGTTTCTGCAGGGCAGGAGGTGGCTGAATCTGACTTGCTGCCCGGTGAAGCACTGGCAGGAGTAAGCAGCAACACTAGTGGTGTTATGACTTTTGGCACAAATAAATGGTTCAATAGAGATGTACTAAGAGAAGGAGGAAAAGGATTTGAGGTTTTCTTTAAGTGTAGATCACCTTACAATAAGTTTTCCTACAAATCTGCAGAGTTCAAACACTCTAAACTGTAACTTTATGCTAAAATGTGAGAAGAAGCTGCCTTGCCGGTTGTTAACATAGCTTGACATCTGCACCCTTACTGCTGCTGTTGCTAAGGCCTGAAGTTTCACTGTGCTGAGCTCTGGCATGGGAAAAGGATGCTTGGATGGCACCATGGTAATCCATGCATGAGGAGGTACTCAAAGGAAGATAAAGTGGGCATGTAAGTCTCTACCCACTAACAATCTAAAGCCAAAATAAAGACAGTGAGGCAAAGACCACCTTGAAGGCTGCTACACCCCCGCAGCAACAGCAGGGTTATGCTGGACTCCTGGGGGCCAGGTTGGCAGCCCAAGCAAACAGCTTGCCTCTTTTGTCCCTCATGTCAGCAGGAAAGTGAGCACCACACTATATATTCTCATCTTATGGGACTGATCACAGGTAACCTCTGAAATAGATAGACAGACACTGGCTGGGGAAGTGTCTTTGTCTTGCTCATGGCATATCTGCTAGGATGGAGCAAAGCCATCACTACTGCCTGGGCGTGTGGGAACAGAGCTCATCACTGCAAGGTCTGAACATGAGCTGGAGCAGGTCAGGGGTGAGCAGCAAGCAGAAGAGATAAGGGCATGACAAGACTGGCAGATTTGGATCATCTGGGCTACAGGGTGCAAGGGTGTGTGCAGAGGTTGAGCTGCAGTTGGAGCTATTGTTCTAGTGTTGTTTAGAAAAGGTATATTTTGGAACTCCTGAAAACTGAGTAAAAACTTGGAAAGTAGTTTCTTTTTCATTTTAAGTTATTGAACATAGTTATGTTTGGAGACAGCTATTCTGGAGATGCAAAAGAGTTTTTAGAAGCCATGCCACCACTTCTGATAGCCTGACCTAGAGTAAGGTAGCTACAAAAAGAGGCTAGATGTTTTCCTGGGGCACTTGCATTGACTCAGATGTAGTTTTCTAAGTGATATGAGCAAAGGCTTCTCTAACACTGTTCGGGCATAACCTTCCCTCTTACCCTGAATGCCCCTTGTCAAAATGAGGCCACAATGGTCATTAGTACTCAAGATCAAATAAAACAATGCCATAAAAGAGAGCTATAATTTTTTGCACACATTCATTACAGCATTTTTAGCAACTAAAATATGGGCACAAAAATCACCATTTTTTGGGTTTCCTAAAACTTGTCCATAAAGGTTTTATTTTCACCTGAAGTTGTACTCGTTACCTTTAATCTAATTTTAGTGTAGCTAGGCTAATAGTCCTTTGATAACATAAATCTTGAAAAAGGACTAATTTTAAGGTTCCAGAAAACCGTTGACATGCTATGATCATGAATTATCTCAGTTTGTTAGAGAATGGCACTAATAATGCCAAGGCCATGGACTTGATCTCTGTACAGCCTATCCTCTGAAGAGAGGAAACCAATACTCTAGACTATTCTTTGATTTCCTTTCTTTGATTTTCTTTCTTTGATTTCTATTGTTTGGTTTTCTTTCAAGGCTGTAGTACAAAGCAAAGTACATTAGCTAAGTGTAATCATAGGCTTAGAAGTCACTCCTCAATCCTTCAAGAAATGTGAATCAGTAAGTTTTCTAACTGTGAAAAACAGTTTTCACAGATCATTGGCTTTACAGTAAAGTTTTAAGCAGCAAGGCAGATAGACGGGATATTTGACCTCCCTTACTCCCTTCTAAATTCGACTGGACTTTGTTAGGGCACTGCATATGTGTTAGTGCTGCCTGTTAGACACTGATACCATTCCCAGAGGGGCTCTTGCTTGGCATGTCAAACAAGATAATGTGATTACATATTTCATTGACTGAATGAAGGTCTAGTCACAGAGGAAGAAAGCTGCCGATTTTCAAAGTCAATGTCATGTGTCCTATATTCCATCTACTGTGTAAGCTGGTAACTTCAGCATATATATATATCTGAAAAAAATATATAGATTAATACCTATTGCCTTAAAATATCTCTGAAAGTGTTTTGAAACTTCATGGCTGATAAGTAAGACTCATCTTTTCTGCTGAGGCATATCAGATGCCTTTTCTATATATACACATTAATTCTACAGTAAGATAGAAGGAAAAATCTATTTATAGTTCAAAGAATATCCTATGTTCTCTCATGTAGCTACTGAGTCTCTTCTGAGCTGTTTTTTTGGTTATTTGGCAAAACTAAATAGCAGTTATTTTAAACTGAGTCACTTTGGTGAAAATTCATGGTTTAGGTCTGGCAAAATACAACATCCACAAAACCAGATCTGAGTCTCCTGAACAAAATCTTGCCTTACGGGTATGTGCAAACTCATTCATCCCAGCAATACGGAATATGAAAGACTTTATTTTCTAGTAACCTTGGGATGCAAAGGCACTGTACCAAATAAATATTTTCAAACATAGCAATATCATGAAGACGTTTAAAAGCCACTTAAATACAAACACTTTCTTAACTCTGTATGTTCATTGAGCAATTTTGTGTGTTCATGATTAACTCACAAAGAAGGAACAAAAAGATTATTCCTGCTCATAAAGCTTGAAGTGTGCAGCCAGGAAACAGAAAGACCACACCATTAAGCTAGCCAACCATGTGGCACAAGCAGTAATCAACCCATAGCGAATATTCAGACAAGCCATTTTTCCATTAACCCACAGGCTAAAAAGAAAAAAAATGCTACTGCAGTATCTAAACATTTGGAAAAGTCAGTTACTTTACAGACAATTTATAAACAGAACAAAAGAGTGTGATGTCTAAATTTATCAACTAAATTGTTGCCTTCAAAGAATGTCACCAAGCCATTTGTTCAACCTATCATGCCTTTGAAGCACAGACTATTGGTACTTTGCCCCTTCCCAGGTCTGAGGACACCTGAGACCACAAAATAGCCACTGTTCTGTCTGTCTGTAAGTGGCAGGATCTGTTACTGCTCAGAGTCCTCTTGGATTCCTGCCTCACCAAAGAAGCTTGAAACCAAACAATGCTCTTTAGATTTGGAGAACTCGATCCTCGAGCATATGGTGCGGCACCAAACGCACCCGTGCAGCAGCCCCTGCCAGTGCCCACCCCCTTCATGCAGCCAGCAGTGCTCCTCTGGCTTAAGAATGCTGGTGTGAGTTTTACAAAAAGGCTTGAGATCACTGGATGGAACAGGTTGTGCAAGTATAAAAGACTGTCTTTCAATTTGTTACTTGTGGGTGTCATAACAATGCTGAACTCATGACTATAGGAATAAATTTTTATCTGCAAATCGTGGAATACAAGAGAATCAGTTTAATTAAAATGAAGGTGAGTGATTGATGATTAACTGGTGTTATTAATAGAGTAAATTCTGTTTGACAGAGACGTATTTGACCTTTTATAATTTATAAAGTGGCGTTTAGATAATAAAATATGGGTAAAGTTTTAAACTTCAGTGTATAAAAAGGGATTTCACTAATTAAAGGTTTAAAGCTATGAATATAATTTTAATTTAAAAGCTGTTTTTATGCTGAATTTAGATACATTGAAAGATTTGGTTTGTTTTTAATAAAAATCCTTTTTGATCTGAAATTCCTAGAGAATTTAAGATGATTGTCTGTTTACTTGGATGTCAGATGTGAGGCTGAGTCTTCTAAACACTTAGGCATGTGCTTAACTTGACATCAGCAAGACCACCCCTGTGCATGAAGCTAACCATGTGCAAAGATACTCATAGGACTTGCATCTAGCAGTCTCTTGTAAACTCCAGTCTTATCCTTTGGAAATGTTTTCGGTTCAAGTGGTAAAAAGGACTTGAAGGTGGAGAGCACTGACGTGAAAGAACAGCATAATGTTACTCTTGAATAATTTGAAGTGAACACAAATAGAGTATTTTCTATTTTTTTCTCTTTATGTCTTCAGGGTAGGTATCAACTGTAATTCTGAGGGCTGTTTTGGGATCCTCTCATGATCTTGGCCCATTGGCACACACTTTGGTGCTGATCTGAAACCACTGAGGATTTGAGTCATCTTTCCAAACTAGCTAAGGAAATATTCCCACTGAAATTAACAGCATTTGAAGAACAGACAGCCAACCTGGGAGAAAAAAATACATCCATACATCCCAGATTAAAGACTTGTGGCCACTTCTAGGCAGAAAGAAGTTAAATAAGGAACAGAGCTGTGATGTGCCATGTGGAAGGCTCTGTAGCTCTCACAAATTGAAATCTACCTTGGAAAGAATGAACTGGCAAAGGTTTTAGAAACTTTTCCCTAAAGGGTGGCATCTTAAAAAGTTGTTCATTACAGGGTTATTGCTCATCTGAGAACACTTAACCACTCTGAAGTTAAATGACTCTTAGTCATTTCATGTACTTCCCCCGTGGAAGATCTTAACACAATAGTTGCTAATTCAGTAATTTCCCCTTTATCACTCCTTTTAAGTTTCAGTTTCTCCATTTTGCCTTCAGAGCTTCACAGGTCTCTTGGCATGTTCCCATTCCCCCCAGCTGCTTTGTCAGAGATGTCAGCTTTTGGACAGCTTCATTTGTCTTCCAAACACTCCATGTGCTCCAGGCTGTTCCCTGCATACACACAGCAACTTCCTAATCTTGGTGCCTCAGAAAGTGAGACCTTTCTGCTCAGCACAGAAAGCTGTCTGCCATCACCTCCACTACATGCAGGATAAACCTGACAACTTGCACAGCTACTCCTCATCTATATTTAGATGTACAATTCTTCTAAAATCTAGATTTCCATTTTACAGTAGTACATGTATCATCATCAAACACAAGAACATCACAAAATAAAGCTAAATACATTCATACATACACATATTCACAGAGCAGGCATACAGAATAATTGTTAGGCAAATTATTTCGATTATATACCACCAGATCTCTTCACCTCCTCTGAATTTTCAGACTTTTCCAAATATGTATACTGTCACTAGTCAAAGCTCAAAGTACTGGCACTGGCAAGGAAGGAGCATGTCTTTGCAGTGTTCAGAGTTCCATCCTCAGTTTTACACTTTCATATGCATTGTCTTGTACAGAAACCCACAATACATTCAAAAAGAGTAGCCACACCCAAGTGACCTCAGCTTTTCACAGCAATGGCCTCCGGTTCCCTTCTCTCCTTTTGGACTATTAATTTTCAATTCCAGCAGGTAGCATCTGGACAATTTTTCCAAGGCTGCTTATGAGTTCTAGCTGTTTTGATTAACATATTACACCACTGGACTTCTCAGGGTACAGTAAATCTGCTATATGAAGGCAGAATGATTATCAGAATACCATTTACTAAGTCATAACTTCATTAATGGTATATATGGGAGAATCCTGTAGTATCATTCCTAGTCAGAGATAATGGAGCATTATTACACCTGGAATTTGCATGAGCCACATTTTAAACAGAGATAAACATTTATCTCTCACTTTTTTCCAAAAAATAAAAAAAAGAAAAGACAAGCAGGTATGAAGGCTATATTAAATTAAAAACATGAGAAACTTGGAAAACCTCTGTGGTTCATAAAGATAGAAGACATGAAGGAGACAAATGAGAGAAAAGGTTTTTCAACTTCCACAATATGGAAAAAAAATTTTGGAAAATTTTGAGCAAAATCCAAAGTGATAAAATATTGAAAGTGACAGAGAAACTGAAACTGAATGTATACAGTACTTTTTCTTTTTTAACTTAGCTATAAATATTTGATACTCAAATTTGATAGGATTTCAAAAACTATGCAAAACCTGCTTTTTTGTTTATTTGTTGGTATACCTCTGGAAAGATGATCAGGTGTCCAATTGATCACCTGCTCTGAGGAAGAGCATCTTTATTTTGGTTCTTGTGATAACTAAATTACCTGAGGAAAAACTATCAGTGATTAATTGTAGACAGCAGATTCATTTGAGTCTGTTTTGCAAATGACACTCCCAAATAGGTTTGCAGATACACTGGATTTAGGTACCTAATAATCTTGTGTTTCTTGAGACTAGGTTACACTTGAGCATATTTTTTTCTTAGGAGTCAGGTATGAAAACCTACCTCATAACTTAGACATGGCTTAAAATACAAAAGGAAATACTTAGGAATTTTGCTGTAACAATAACGTATAAAATCTGGTTTCTTGTATTTGCGTTTGTCAAACACCACTAATTTCGTTAACAGCGAAATTAAGAATTTGACCTCAATCATGGTTTTTGGTTTATGCTGAGTTTAAATACTCAATTTCAGACACCTGGAACTCATAGGTAGCTCTCTGTAAGCCTTATGAGTCAGTGTTGATATTTTGATGGTGTGTGGGTTTTGTTGGTTTATTCACTCTGTTCCCTTTGCCATGTACAGTGTATTTTCTTGTTCAGTTTTCAGAAAGTGTAAATCCTTGTAAATTAAATGCTTTTGATTTTTCAGCACCGCTTAAAGAATACAGCAGTTAATGTCATTTCAAAAACACCAGAAAATAAAGTTCAAACTACATACAAAGACTATTCATACTAGAGAAGGCAGTATTACCCCAATCCCAGAGGGATGCCCCTCCTTCGGGCTTCACAGATCTAGATCCAAACTGGAAACTTCATCAGCTGAATTTGTGAGGCAAGAACTGCACAGGGGTAATGAGAGTCACCACATGACAGAAAAGAAACAGCTTAGAAAACTGTAGCACTGGGGTATTAACATGTTCCTCAGCTGTACAGCCAAATTTTCATTTGATGTCTACTGAAAATGTTGCAGTGTAGCTAAGCTGACTTATCCTCGCTGAAGATCTCTTGATTTAGAGCTTTGGGCTACCCTGGTGACTTACAGCTACATGCTTATACCTATAAGAGGATTTGTTCTACACAAGTTATTGACTGATACTTCATTAACATAAGAAAGAAAGGTATTTTGATGTATTTGATGTAGCCTTTAAAATCTGGCTCAGAGTGGTTACTGGAATTCCTGGGGGCTTTTTGTGCTTCATGTCTGTTCTACTTATCAGCTGCTATTCTTGCAGAGGAAAAGAGGAAAAGAGCTCAGACTCACCATAACATTGCCTTCCCTAGCACAGAAGTTATCAAGGAGACTTTGGACTCCTACAGAAGCTCTTGCCAGAGTTTCTGTATACAGTAATCCTTGTCAAGAACTGTTTTCTTACATCTGAAAGTGAATCACACTGCTCCTTTCCTGACTGTTCAGACTAGCTCAGCACACAAATATTTGAGTGGGAGTCTCAAGGGTATAAATGCTCAGGAAAATTCACTTGAGTAACTGGAGGATGAGTTGTGCTACAGACATGTACAGATGCATGTCCAAATTCTAAACCTGTGAAATGTGAACAATTCACATCCTAAATCCTTCCAAAAAGGAAGACAAGTTTTTTCAGGTTGCCTTTTCACTTTCTGTCAAAAAGAAAAGCCTCTTCTTAGCACCTGCATCCCAACAAAGAACCTGGCAAACCTCAAGGAACATCTCTGCCTACTTGAGCCCAGGGCCTGACAGAAAGCTAGAAGATAGAGCTGCTGCCACTGGGACATCATGCTTCCCTCTCCACACTGAGGGTGTCCAAATAAATTTGAGGTACTGGTTCTGGAAATGGTACATGTGATGAGGATCCTCTCAGCTTTCAGATGTATCTGTGAGTCTAAGAGGGAACTTCTGAGGATAAACATCAATGACCAAAATGACAAAGATTTTTTTATTCACTACAGAGTGTTTTCTGTCCCTCCAAATCAAGTGCATGTCAGGTCATTCAGACATTCTCACTGGCCCATCCAAAGTTATTCAGCCATACTGATCACTGTGGTTGGTGATCAGGTGGTGCATTAGAGCTATTACCTCCTGGAGCCTTTCTATCATTTGTAGTGTCCCAGCACAGTCCTCCAGTCGTTCCTTCAGGGAACATGGCTAGAGCCTCTCTGGCTCTGGGAGGTACTGAGACATTCTAGACAGAGCAAACCTTAGCAGCTAGAAGGAGGAACAGGAGAATACACTTTAAGTCTTTGTTGATATTGGGAATGTCTGTTAGTACAGCTCCAAGAGCATTCAAAAAAGTGGTAGAATAGTAATATTCATTCCTGGAGAGAAAGCAACAACCCCTTGTTCCTGAAACCTCTCCCTGGAGCAGCTATTCCAGTCATCCACATACCCTGAGTGTATATTTTTCAACTATTTACATTACTCGCTATAGATTTCTCTGATATGACTTGGTATTTGCATGCTGAATTCCTGAAAAGAATGTTTTCATCAAGGAAACATGCAGGACATCTTCACTGTAGTTCAGCCATTTGTCAAGGAACAGAGTTCTAGACCACATGTTATAAATATTTGATAAGGTGTGTTACAAATATTTGATAAGGTAGTATAACACACTCCATTACAAAACAGTACATTAGTAGATCTCAAAATTTGTCTTTTCAGGCAGCATTTACCTCAGTGGACTGCCCAAGGATATAAAATAATGATCTTGCACTCACCCACTGATGCCCAGCTGGGACAGCCCACTCATCCTGAACACTGCCCCACTTCTCCAAGGCTTGACTGAATATTTATCTTGGAGGGGAGGTGCAGTCTGGATTGTGAAAACATTGTAAAAGCTCCACCAGGTCATTTTTTTTGAGTATTATTTTCTGATGAAAAGTTGTGTTTTGTGCTGGCAGCCCCCACAAGCCAGAGCTGGGAGGAGTGCATGCAGTTTTCCGTCTGTCTCTGCCCAACATCCCATGGGTGAGATGGTCTCCCATCACACTGCCTGGGGGACACCACCCATCTGATATATCTGCTAAGTGTATAAAACAAAGTTATTTCATGTATCTTAATATGAATAATAAATTCAAATGGGTGATGGGGTGGAGGAAGATGTTTAAAGTTTGTGGCTGTTAAGAAGTGGTTTTATGTTAATTCATCCAGCCTGGGATCTTCCTCTGAGTCCAGCTGGTGGTACACTAAGGTGCAAGAGGAGCCTGTAGCCCTATGCCTGGATGCTGGGTCCTGAAACTCCCCAAGTGCATCATAGTATTGTGAAATCTCAGGCCAAGCAAACTGCCTCCCTCATTTTTCTGAGATAAGCAGATCTCTTGGGAATGAAGGGAATCTGGAATATCCTAGTAGCACCTTCTATGGTATAAACGTGAGTATGTCTTCTTGCATTTGAAAGCTGAGGTATTTGTGAGGATACATAATTATGCCTTGCTCTGTCAGAGAAAAATGCTTTGATCAAAACAGTTCTTTATCCCCAGTCCCCCCCCATTTAAAATAGCATAGTGTATAAAAAAGACAAAAGCATCTGCTGGATCTGGTCTTTGGGTTAAACTTTAGATCTAGAAACTATTGTCAGTTAGGGAAAAGCATAAAAGTAGAGATGGCTCACTGGGCTACTAACAGTGTAAAAGGCAGATAAAAAATGCAGAGATAATTGCTTTCAGTCTCCTCTTCTGGAGCTTCTCATCCTTCCCAGGGCTGTGCAGACTATAGCTGCACAGCACTGAGGATCTTAGCTGCAATTATTTTTAATTTTTGAAGACATCAGTGCCACATGAGGACTGTCCATATATGTAATTTCAAAAAATACACACATTCTCTGCTTCCTGGAGAAAGGTGTAATGAAAAAGGTGCCCTTTGTTGAGACTCAGCAGAGGGACAATTTCAAGCAGTCAGAGACATTTTGCCTAGTTTGAGACTAAACACTTCATAACCCTCATTTCTGATTTACCCATATAATTTATGGTGGACACCAAATGCTTCCCCCACCACGGGTACTGCAAGAGTAATTTTGTTTTTACTTTTGATGCACATAGAGACTTATAGTGATGGGACCATATAAGTACAGAGAGAACAGCTGGGCTAGACATATGCTACAGCATGTGATTCAAAACTGTCTCTATGTAAAGATTTGAAACCACAAACACAGCTTCCAAGACAGTGCAAACAGGAATTCCACATCCTTCAAGGAAAACCCAAACACTGTGAAAAATAGAGATGGTTCTAGTTCCAGGCTGTGAATTTATTATTCCTCAGAACTAGTTTAAGATAGATATGTAATTCAAATATTTTTGAGATAATTATGTCTTTTCCTTCCCACATCCTTAAGGTGACAAATTAAACAATTCCATTTACTTACTGAATGAGATATATTTTCCTGCCTGTCTTCATGATACTGGAACTTCTTCCACTCCAAAGAAGGATAAAAAATGTAAAATAAAAATATTACCCATTTCTGTAAGTCTTCTTCATGATGGTTTTGGATAGATACACTGTAAAGAACTTATTATCCACCCTACGAAATTCATGCTAGCATTTTCTTATGCAAACTCTAGCACTTGTGCTCAGTGCATACCACGGTATTTTCTTTTCATGCACCACATGATATCTTTGATATTTGAAAACTGAAATCATATTTCCTTTTGTGATTTGCAGGTATCCGCCACCTTACTGCAGGTAAAAGCTAAAATTATGCCTATTTATTATTCCAAAAAGTTAGAACCGAAATCTAGGATAACCTTAAAACTTCAGCATGAAGGTATGGAGGAGAATATCTGCATGAGCCTTGCTCATGAAGCAACAGGTCAGACAAAACTACAATATTGGCAGGACTAAAAAGATATGGTATATGCCAATATGATAAAATATTTGTTCTACAGTACTCTTTAGTAGTGACTGTAAGAGCCTTATGACTCTCAGTGGAACCAAATAATCATGAAGCATTTAACAGTTTAAACAGTTGAACAAACTGCTTGAAAGCCCTTGACATATCCACATTAGAATACAAGCAAAGAGCAAGGAAACAACAGTAGCAAAACTTCAAGTTGAAAAAAATATCAGAAGTAACTCTATTATGACAGAGATTCACATTTGTCATCCTTACAATATCCTTTCACTCTATTGAAAAAATCATATCCATTATTACTGGGATAAAAGCTACCTGCCTTCAATGACTACTTCTAGTGACAGATATAACGTGGTTATTTCTCAGCTTTCCTAAAAGAACACATACATTTCCCACTTTGGCAAGTAGTTTCCACAAATTAAAAAAAACAACAAAAAACAAAGAAGTCAGGGAATAAGCTCATTTTGAATATAAAGGAATACATCATAATCTCATCTACTTTTAGTCTGAATCATTACAAATGAGTCACTATCTGAAACAGGACACCAACACATAGCAGGTGTACCAGGTGTTTCCAGAAGGGCAAGACTGGATGTAACATGAAAAGGTGGCTAAAGCAACTTGTATTTCAGTTTCAGGAGTACCCACCTAGCTATAATTAGAAGTGCCAACTGCTAACAAAACCCACCTTAGCACAAAATTTCTCCATGGAAACGAAGAAGCACTGCAAAGAGGATGTCAAAAAACAGAGATTTTATTGAGCTTGGGAGCAATAATTAGCTTAATAGGAACTTCTCCTTACAGTGGAAAAAACATAAGATGTGAAAGCCAGTTTTGATGGGCAAACAAGCAACAACAGGAGGTGAACACTGCTCTTACCACAGAAGTTTGCATTTCTGAGTTCTTATTTCTGTTGACAATATAGATGTCACTAAAGAGAGAGGGGTATTCATAGGGAATTATTATTTTCCAAATCTGGAGAAAATAGGGAAGAAGGGTCACACAACCTCTAACTCTCTCTCTCTCTCTCTCTCTTTTTTTTTTCCCCCCTACCTTCTGATGATCTAAAAGGAAACATGTGAGACTGGGAAATTTTGCTCCTGGTCAGGCTTGGATATCCAAGGGCAGAATTCTATCTCAGTGCCTGAGTCATCAACACTGGGAAGAGAAAAAACACTGTTTTTCCTCTCCCTTTTCCTTAGTTGTAATTTTTTAACCTTTTTGTCCTTCTCCAAATTATTTCTTTCCTGCATTTCTGGCCTTTTCTTTCTCTATCTTTAGCTTTATCCTATAAAAGTTATGGGAAGTTGCATGATAAGCATTTATCACACAGATGTCTTATTATTTAAGCTGGGACACCAAAATTTTACACAGAAAATCTGGAGGTACAGATTGTGCCTGCACATCTTTCCCTGACACACTCAATGTGCAGGTGCCTGCCAGTGCTAACCATGACTCTGTTTCAGAGATTGCCTTCCCTTTTAAATCTTGGTGAAAAAGAAAAATGTAAAAAAAAAAAACAAACAAAAAAACCCCCCAAAAAACAACCAAATAAACCACCTAGTATGTCACTTGGAAGCAAACATCTTGTGCTGAGATGATGATACCTGAAACTTGGGCTTCACTTGATTTGGGCAAAAGTAAAGCAGGATTTTCAACCCTGGCTTGTGTTGATATGTAGTCTCCCTGAGAAGTGAATGCTTGCTTTGCAGGAACTGATATGACAACTTATTAACACTTCAGTCTTTGATGAAAGCTTACATTATGAGTTTCTGAGACAGCCATTCTCTATGAGCTTAACCAAATATTTATTTTTTTTAAGACTGGTAGTTTCATGCTCTTTACAGGCCCTCCACACCAGTATATCAACCTGGTTAAATTCCACTTCACTCCTCCTGGCACACTGGTCACAGCAGTTTATTAAAATGCTTAAGGCTGAAGGGTTTTCTTTGACAGGGAATCAAACCAGGTCAAGCCTAATAGCACTAAATCCTGGCCCACAGACCATCAGGAGAGGTGTATTTCTAACAGCAGATCTACTAATAAGCAGATGCAATTACTAGATGTACTGAGAAGAAAGCAAAGGGTATAAATCTCCCTGACAAAACAATAGGCTTATAATAGGTGCTACATGCTTTGATCAAATTAAAAATTTTATTACAGTTTAATTAAGACAAATAATTTATGACTGGCATGCAAAACTGTTGACATTTCTTTTTTGTTCCAATTCACATTAGTAATATAACCTGTACTTTTAAGTCTAACTTGACATTTGTTCATGGAGTAGCAGTCATTCAGCAAGTCTCATGATGATGCTTTCCTGGAAGGAGATAAAACTAGGTGCATTTAGACTTATTTCAAAACTGTAAATGTCAGACTCCATGAGCCAGGACAGTGTACTGAATGTGTTAAAAAGGTTTTTGTCAGACTCTACCATCACCCCAACATTTTTCTGTGCCTTTTGTGCCATGTCTGAGGGCAAAGGAATCACCTATTTCATGAAGTAAATGGATTCTCTGTAACTCATTCAACTGGAAACATGCTAGAAAATAAATAATATATTTAGCCAATGTTGAGATGTTATTTCAAGTGGTTTATGTGTTTCTGAAAAAAAAAACTCAAAAAAGGCAGTTTTAAGAAACCATTAGCTGGAGTGAACTAATTAGAAACAGATCACATGATGATAAATGAGGTAGTTTGATCTGTTGATTGGACTGCTAGCCTGTAAGTATGTAGCGTGACCCTGCAGATAATTGTATCAGTACCTGTGCTAATAGGGGTTTATAGAGATCAAAGCTGTGCAATATTCCCAGACCCTTAAGCCCCTGCATTGTACCAAGATTAAGTTAGTAAATACATATCAGCTAATTTAAAGCAGTGTTATTACAATGTTGCAGTTATGAAATAGAGAGGTTTTGAAAGCTTTGAAATTTGGCAGCCAACCTTAACTCTGACCTGGTCCTGCTGCTCTCATTCCACTAAATATGATGGACAGCGAGAGAAGAGGAAAGGGATATTCTAGCACTTAGAAGTTTTGATCTTGCTGTCTGTAAGTGACCTTACAAACTTTACACAAACCTCCTCCAGACTACTTCAGAAATCATGCCATAATGACATATGTGAGTGGCCTTGAGAAGAAGCTAAAATTTAGAAAAATCCAGCGTTCCCTTCCTGTCTCTGAGAGCAGCCCCACTCCACTTTGCTAAAAACAAAGCTTTTCAGGTGAGACTTCTCAGATCTCCAGGACACCTCTCAAATCTGCACTTGTTTTCAGTAACTGCCTTTTTCTATGGCAGGAGTTCTGTAATACACCTTGATTTTGTGAATTTCTTACGCCATTC
This sequence comes from Anthoscopus minutus, assembly GCA_013399455.1. Classification (NCBI taxonomy): domain Eukaryota; kingdom Metazoa; phylum Chordata; class Aves; order Passeriformes; family Paridae; genus Anthoscopus; species Anthoscopus minutus. The sequence continues at coordinate 105,985 of VWYI01010851.1, read as the reverse complement.
ATTGGGGTAAAACAATGTTGCAAAAGTGCCTAGCAGGAACCACTATATCTTATGATTGTTGGTGGCATTAATAGCTCCTCCTTAACTCACTGATAATGGAATGTCACATCTGCTGTTCTGTGAGACTGTCTGATATGACTCTTTTTCCTAGGCGTATCTGGAGCTTGATCAAATATGGTAGATGCATGGAAGCTATTTCATTTCGTAGACATTAGCTGTGCTGAACACTGATGCAGATTTTCTTCTCAGAAAAGAAGAAAAAGAAAGAAAAAGAAGAAGTAAAAAGAAAAACTGGTGATTTGAAAAATTCTCTCCCTTGCTTTTAAGAAAATAATTTGCTTGAAGGTTAAAAAGCGCACATCAAAGCAGATTCCAGTTCTCAAAGTGATCTAGATAACTACAGCAGACATCACTGGAAACAATAACCTTACACAGAGTCGCCTTAAGATTTAGTTAATAGCAACAACATAACATGAAAATGAGACTCAACAATCTGACAAAGCACCCATTCTAAAAGGCAAAAAGATTTATTTACAGTATTCCCAACTTCCAGCATAAGCCTGTTCACATCTCCAAGATAATCCAAGAGCTCATAATGAAGGAATTCCAACAGAGGATGAATAAAGTATTTTTACTTTTATCACAGAATCATTCTGTGTGTCAACTGGTGTTGAGGCATGAAGTGTCCCTGTGCCAATGACTGCATCACATCTCTCAGTGCCAGTTTCAGATGTTAAATCTCCTCCAGTTAAAAAACTGCACTCTGTTTACAACTATAATGTTTTTCCACCTTTAGCACCCAGCCAATGAGTCTTGGCAGGAGAAGGAAAAATTTTTTAAAAGGCTTCAGCAATTTGGAATACTATACTCTAAATCAGGTGTGCTTGCTGTCATGGATTAAGTCACTGCCCCAGAGACCACATAAGTAAGCGGCTATACATTGCAAGGACTGACTGTTCAAAGGGAGAATTATGTTAACCTTTGGGTCTCCCTGCATTTTGAGAAATTATTGTCCATGTAAGTAGAAAGTGGACATGGAGTCCAAGTCACAACAAAGTCCTGAAACTTGCCCTCCAGGACCCATATTAATTTGTCCATGGCAGGGATGAAGGCTAACCTTTCTACCCACTCTCTCTGTGGGGGGTACAGCCCTGCTCTCAGCTCTGGTGACCACATTCTTTACAGGTATAATAATGGGTTTAAACACATTTTTTATAATGCTGCTATATAAATATGAACAACAGTCAGCATTATACTTCACTAAAAGAGGGTAAAATATTTATTTCCTCTGCTCCCTATTCTACTGGCACAAGAGCAGGTATTGACAGCCAGGATGTTCTTAGAATATACGTATTCTCAGTTTCTGCACGTTGGTGTCACCTATAGCCCCTCTGTGCTGACTGATATCTGGAAGGGTGGCCTTCTCCTTTAGAGGCCCAGGCTGAGTTTACACCATCTGCTTAATCTTGGGTAGGGATTATACCCAGCACATCAAAGAATAGAATCAAGGCAATAATGTCTTCCACAGGACAGCCCTGCAGTTGGAAATCCTGCTAGCCACAGGAGGGCTGGAGCTGCACACTGCCTCAAAACAGCTCTTCATAACACCATGAAGCAATTAACTACTTGAACATCTCCCATTTTCCTCTGCTCAGAACACATCTTGTAAAAGCTGGAAAGTACAAATAAAGTCTAATTTATGATTAAAGGGAGGATAAAAAAAAGAAAGAGTTCTTTATGAAGGCAGATATTCTATTTATCCATGCATATTAAATATGGTAATTCCAAAGAAAACAACCAGAGCACTAGAAGAAGAAGAAGAACACCATCAATAACACCTGCACCAGAGAGCTTAAAATCAGTTCATATGCCACTAGAGTGAATATAGTTTGTTTTCCATTATTTCTTAAATATAATGATAACTAATTTAGGGATTGACAAAAACTCCATATTGTATTATTCTGAGGCTTTGTTAACAGCAAAGAATGTGTGACCAAATCAAAGGCTTCACTAAAGCTAATAAACACAGCTTCAGTCATATATGTGGCCTTTATCCACAGCTTGATTAATACAACATTTAACCTAGAATAAGGCTGAGGTTATGGAGAGCTTTAAACAGAAACCAGATTTGAAATAGGGAACGGTGAGGAGACGAATACATTTAGATTAATAAAGCCATTGATCTTTCCACACACCAAATATTTGAAAATGTTAGTTAATGGCATTAAAGCAGTTGAAAATCTGTGATTACATATATCCAAGGTAACACCACCTTTCTGGTACACAAAAAGTCTTCCAAATTGTTCAGAGTTTCAGCAAGTACTGAGACATGTTGAAGGAATCATGAAAGAAAATGATTGCAGATTTGAACTGTAAAAAGGGGATTTTATCCACCCATCTCTTCAAAGGGTAATTAATTGTTTTCAGTACTTTGTTTAAATGTGTAATTTCAAAAGAGGAAAGGTTGATTATTGATTTTTTAAAAAACCAAACTACAACAAATTAGATTAACTTGACTTCTCCAAGGTCAGAAGGTTTCTAAATCTGTTAATAGGCCAGGTGATGATTATTTAATGCTCTAACTATTTGTTATGTCTGTTACAATTTAACCCAAGTCTTTAATTCATTAAAATGGGTTGTTCTAGCTCTGCTAAAAACTCCTTTCATTCCTTTCCAAATACTCTCAGATTCCCCAGCCCTTTCTAACATGTTAATCTAAATAAAACACAATTTTTGCTTTTCTCAACTCGTCTTCATTTCCATTTCAAAGTTGAATTTAGTACCTGGATCAGCAACATATCTGTTATGTCTCGTATTTTTGCCATTTCTTTTCTCCTTACTGAGATACTTCAGCCTGTCATGGGTCATTTGAGGATAACTTCCCTGCTTTAAACTGACTAGTTCCTTAAAATCCAAATTAACTGGGGATGATCGTCATCCAGGAGTTAAGTAGTTGCCTCCATGTGAGTATGCCAACTAGTTCAGGGTTGTAACGTGGTTATCTGACAGTCAAGCAAAGATTTTCCCACTAAAACAGCAGCTTCTCTAAATTGCCATAAGAAAAGTTGCTTTTGGTAGAAAATATCTCTCCTTCAAATACAGGTGAAGTTAGAAGGAGGTTTTTAAGTAAATCAATCAAAGAAATTTGTAATAGATAGTCAAGGGTGGATGGAATTTGCCAAAAAGCTTGAATATGGTGTTTCCAGACCAGCAAGGAATAATGAACTACTGGGCCAAAGGGAGAGCCTCTGAATGCACAGGTAAGACAGGAAGAACCTAGCAGGAGTGGGGCAACTATGGCTTTTGGAAGGCCAAAACATTTATCTTCATTTTATCTACATTTATCTTCAAATGCTCTCTTCATTTGCAGGTACCTGAACACATACAAGAAGGGATAGGCTTACTTGTGTGTGCAATGCAAATACTGCACCTGCTCACTTGAATGGCTTTTAAAGACAGGCATTTGTAAAGCCCACTGACTAGGTTTATGGAAAGATGTTTAAAATCATAGTTCAGATACCACTGAATGGGTAATAACAGTCAAAGCATTCATGTGGGATTTAAACATATATTACAATATCTGTTCAAATTTGGTGACCTGGCTGGAGGTATAATTTGGAGGATTGTTTTTTTTCTAGTGTCCTTCTGCCACTAACCACTCATCTATTTTGTACACAAGAAAAGAGTAACTGAAGAAAGGCAAAATCTATGCTTTCAGTCAAATCCAAATCTTACTGGACATATTTCATTGCTAATGGGAGCCAGCATAGTGCTCCAATAAAATATTAAAAAATTATTAAAAGCATCTCCTCAGAGTTGAAAGCAGAAAATACTTAATCAACCCTGACAATCAAAGGATGATCTAGTGGAAACTTACACACAATTCATTCCAGCAAAGAAAAGATGGGTGGGCGAGGCCTCTTAACTTGCACTGATTTATTTCATGTGTTTTCCTATGTGCACAGCTTGATTTGAGTTTCTTGTTGTACCTGTTGACACACTGTTACACAGATCATCCCAGATTATTGTCTCCTCTTCAAGAAGTTCTGATAAAAAAGGAAACTCAGGAAGTTCAAATGAAGATGCCAGTATTTCACACACACTTGTGTCCCAGATTTGTGGAAGTGGGAAGGCGAATGAAAACAAAGAGTTAAAGTAGGTATGAAAATATTAGAATATTCAATTTGGACATTTCAATGTAAATGACTCTTCCTCATTAAGTGTGAGACTATTTCAGGAATTTCCCAGGGCTTCTCAGATCCCACATCATTCTGCGCTTCATATGTTTATATACAGGAAGTTACAGTACATCCATGGTGCCACAGAAGCCAGGTGCAAGTTTGCCCAGGCCTTTGCCAGACATTTGAAAAGTACTTCTCTGGTCATCTAACACTTTGCTCAGTACCCAGCAGTGTCTACATATTTTGTTTCAGGTTTTATTCTCCTAGGAGGTTTTTTCCTGTTGTTTCCTGATCAGCTTTCCCCATCTTTCCTGTTTTCCCCATCTCTCCCAAAGTATCCTGTCCACCACTCAAAGAGGTGAGCCTTTAGCCACCCTATGAACTGTAAATTTGGAAGGACAAAATATATGGCACTGTTGGAATGACCTGGATCTACAGGACATTATGGAAGCTCCCACCAAGTCTTTCCTTACTGTGCACCTGTGGAGCTGCTCAAAGCAGCTCTGATCACATCATTTCCCAGTGCCATTTGTGTTCCAGCCATCCCACACAAAGAATTGCAGCTTAAAGGTTTTCTCTCAGGCCTTCAGTTCACCCATGATCCACCAAGCACTGTTATCCTCAAATCCCCTGGTGAGAACACGGCTCATCAAGAAGCCCTACAGAAATGAACTATGTGATATGTCTGTAGATATATTCATATACTGCAGCATTAGACTGGTTGCTGCTAACCTTTCTGTAGTACAGGAGCCTGTTCCATCCATGATTTTTATTCCCAAAGTCGTTAAAGTCACTTTCATTTCCACTTATGTTAAAATATTAAAGTATTAATAACTCATATCATAAGCCCAAAATCACTATTTAAAAATACGTAATGTATATGCATGGATTTTCAAGGGATATGGAAAATTTGCAGTGCAATCTTCCCGACTTTCCAAGACAGTTTGATTCCTGAGAATATAATTCCAAATAATTAACCTCAGCTACATAAGTGCTATGAACTTCAAAAGGATTGTCTTAAATAAAAATCAAAAATCTTATTTTGCATGTTGCTCATAGAGAGATGTATATAATTTACTCTGAGAAAGAGCTTTAAGGTACAGCTATAAAAATGTTGGGGGTGTGGGAATATTTCTCTAAATAAGAAAAAATTAAATGACAAATATTCAGAGGAAAACATTAATATGTGATGATGGAAAGCACTACAAAATTCTGCACACGGGAATAATCATGGTGACAGGGAAAGTAGGAGAATATTCTTTAAGAAATAGTATGCTAATGGTAATTAAAAGTCCCACTGAGACACAGTGCATCAAATAGCATACTACATGTTTTATGTTCAATCACTATACCTCAACTTTGTTATTCACTGGCTTAAGAATGATTAAATAGGCAAGCTTAATACCTTATAGACTACTCTAATGCTATTTTCAAAGGATACTTACAATAGACTTGGCACTGTTATGCAACAATCTACTAATGTTGTGTGCTAGCCTGTTTACAGAGATGTTTTTTGTATGACTACACTGGCCTAACTCACCAAGCATCAGCCTGGAAAAAACCCTAATACTTACAAATCTTTAAGAGGTTTAGCCAGAACTGATAGCTTTGATGATGGTTCCATCTCTGGCTCTGTGTGAGAGCAATCAAGGATCCACAGCTATCCAAGGACAGAAGAACAAAGGATGCTTCGTAAGAGTGCTTCCAGAGAGAGTGAGTTGTTGCTTGGGAGAAACAACAGAGGAGCAGAAAACCTTTGGCACTTCTCGGTTTCAGCCTGCTAGCCTAGCAAGCATGGTGTGACTGAAGAGCTCTAGGTAAGTTAGACAGGTGGAAAATCCACTGTTTTATTTTTATTTCCTTTGGCTACTACCTTTGTGTCTACTACCAAACTGCTAATAGCAAAGCTTTCCTTGAACAGGTTCTGTGTCACAAAGTCCTGTGGCAGGATGGCAACCTGCTCCACGATCCCACATGCCACAGCAGCAGGTTGGATTCACAGGTATAGGAATGATGTTTTTAAGATAAGAGTGAATGCAATTGCAGTGTAAAAGCAAAAAGTCACATAAATCCTGAGTGGGTTATAAAGTAGCTGCTGTATATTTTATTTTCTCCTGCTTCTGACCCAGACTCCCTCTTCTTACTAAAATAAAGCTGTGCAATGGGATGCACTTGTAAAAAAGCAAGTTTTTCTAGTCAGAAAATCTGTGTCTACACTTCATTGCTGAAACCTGAGCATGTTTGCCTCTCTGACTACCTCATCAGGAATACAAATCACAGAATAGAAGTGGCATATGTTGAGGTTCATGCATATAATTCATTTTGTGGCCACAAGTAGGTGGGTATATATTTGGCAAGTGCAAATTGCCAGACTCTAAAAGTTGTGGGCCCTTTTATCTATCAGTTTCTATGCCATGCATGGGCTACATGGAAGCTGGCTCCTGCCCAGCCCACTTGCAGCTCAGCTGAGGTGTGTCACATCTTTTGTCTCCCTTCCTGTGCAGAAGGCACAGGATTGCAGCACCTCAGCAGAGAGCTGAAGCTGACCATTTTTTCCAAAAAGAGACCTCCCAGATGCAGTCCTGTTTTCAGAAAATGTCTTTTTTTTTCCTGCTGTTACACACAGACTGCTATAGGTAAGTAATGAAAGAGCCTTGGCAGGACACACAGATAATTAAATATTTCATCATTCTTCTGATTTCAAAGCTCGAAACAAGAGGTAACAGAGGGTTTTATGTAAAATACTTCAGATGGAGTCTAGCTGCATAAGAAAATACTGGGATGTATCCAGATACAGATGTGCTATCTACCCAGAAACTATTTGGCAAGTCAGTGAGCTGTGGTATTGTAAGAAAATCTGGGCTTCAGTACAAGTTTTCAAGAGTGCCTGTTGGATGAGCTATCATAGTAAAGCTGTTTATTGGCAGAGAAATTATATGGGAAGCTGAAACGAAGACCCTGCTTCTTTTCCCACTGTGATTTTTTTCTCACCACAATTAATTTATTATAGGTGGTTCAGTCCAGAACTACTTCATAGTGGTTGAGGGACAAAGTCTAGACATAATTTATTGGCCAGTGCCTGGTGAAAACAGGATTGCAGAATGCACATTTCTCCTCTCTTTCTCTTTTTTCTTCTGCCAGACACATCAAGTATGCTGTATTCTAATTATCTGGTATGAGAGACCAGAAGGACCAAGGGAGGTTTTCCTTTGCTAGAACTCTCCTCTATCATATCACAATATTTTTCCATCATGCTAAACAGTAAATATCAAACTAAACAATAACAGCCGTAAAACTCTGTTTACTTGGCATGTTTTTATCTGCCTTTCACATGAGCCCATAAAAACAAGTTAAAGTTTTCATCAGGTCCCTCCATTTCACATTTCCTGTTAGCTGGCTGGATGCTTTTTATAACCACTATACACAATGACAAAGTGCAGAGCAGTTATATTCATGATCACAAGATATCAATGGCAAATTCAAAAACAGAAACTCAAAAATCTACCTCACTTGCACAGGGGAAAATGTGACATTGCAGAGGAATATTAGAGTAGTAAAAAACACATCGTATGGAAAGAAATCAGAACAGCAAACAGCAGAAGCTTGTCAGGTGGAAGGTCCATTTCCCATCTTCAGGATATTTTACAAGTACTGATTTCTCAATTTGGTTAACAATCTTTAAAAAAAGGCCTAGGACAGGTTTGTGCTGAGTGGGAATACAGTTGGGATGGAGAGTCTGCTCCAGATGTGCCAGTCAAATCAGCAGCAGACAAAATTTGAACAAAGCTTTACTGCATCCCAGGGACATATTGCAGCAGATGAGATAATTCCGCTTGCTGTTGTGACAGAAAGGCCCTCCGGGACTGTGAAGCCTCGTCTCCCCAGCTGCCACCAACAAAGAGGTCCATGCCAGGTCCTCATTCCCTCTGAGCTCCGGGGATATAGCAAAGATCAAGGGGATGAGTCCCACAGCCTGACTCCAGTCTGGAAGTTAATTCAAATTCATTCCCTGGAATGCATCTGCCTGGTTGGTCCACTGGCAACACAGCTCTGAGTCAGAGCAGTGATATCTGTTGCCTTTACTCCTAGCCCAAGCAGGCACTAGGGTTCTCACTGCAAGTGTGCAGGGAGCAGAGGGAGCAGGGAACACTGATATTCCCCCAAACCTCAGCCTCACCAGGGATGATGGTACTTGAGGAAGGAAGGGCCCCATTTAATCTCCAGCATGTGGTGGGTTTGCATGGCTGCCAGTCAGAAAAAGCCTGATCTGTTCCTTTGTGAAATGGCTGTGTGTGGGGTACAACCACTACAAAGTGTCAGAGATTGCTGTGATCAGGCCAGTTCATGATATGGACAAACAATTTCCCTTTAAATAAGAGTAAGAAGCACCCACACTGCTCTCACTTGATGATAACATCACTTTCAAAGGCTCCCCTAAAACACCACTGCTCTCAGCTCAGTCTGCCCCAGGACTGACACTGGCATGCTGTCCCTCTTTCCCACCCACCTTCTGCACCTGCTCCAAGCTTCTTTCACCTGTTCAACTGCTCTGCCAGTGGGTCCAAGCTCCTATTGCATACCTCCTGCCCAGCCACTGGCTGGGAGCCATCCTTCTCTGCTTCTTAGGTCCTTATTCTCATCTCAAGTGGAACCCCTGCACTGGAAAAAAAATACTATGGGGCCCACTTTCAGCTGTTCCTAATTCTCACCCATGCAGAAACTCAGCATTAATTTGGTGTGAGAATCACTGGAGAAATAACTTGTGCGGCTGTAATCTAGGGTTTTTTTCATGTTTCTTTTCTCTTTGACAAATCTGATGCTGAGATGTCATTAGCATGTTTGTGAATAAAAATCAGGTGCATTTTTGTGGTGTTCCACAGCCGCAGGATCACGTCCCAGGAGGTTACAGATGCTGGTGACTGGCATAAGAGATTCAACAATATGGGTCTCTGCTTGGTTAAACTCAGGAATCCATTTATTGCACCAATATGGGAACCAACTCAGTTCTTAAGAGACCGAGAACCCCAAACAGGGGCAGGGTGGTGGGTTTTATAGAGGATGGGTGGAGTTTTACTTCCCGGACTTAGAGGATACATCCCTCAAGGCAGAGAGGTGGAGTCCACTCTTCCCGGGATTTAAAGCCACACCTCTTATTTTAACTGCCAGTCTAAAAATCAAATCCCTGCGGGGGAAATTCATCATTTTCTTTTAAAAGCTATCTCTCTGGGAGCAGAATAATAGAGATCTTTATAAAAAAATCTCTTATTATAAAAATCAAGTCTGAATGGTGATACTGAAAACAGTAAAAGGAGCTATTCCAAACGAGACAAAAACCATACAAAGTATTTCTCCTAGCAAAGTTTCATCCATAACGATCTATAATCTATATAGTGGAGGATCTGAAGGAAACAAGAGTGAAGAATTGTAATTGCACAGCACAGATGATATTCCCCAAATACTCAAGAGCTCATTCAGAGTATTAACCTTTTTGCAGCTCCTTGATCGCCTCAAGCCTAACTCTTTCATGCAGGATTCAGAGAAAGGAAAGTAGGCTTCAAAATCATGAGAAAGAAAAGCCCTAGCATTAATGTGATCCAGAAGCAGAAAAGCAGACAATTTATCAGAGGAAAGCTCATTGCATTTTCTAAATTATTCAGGATAATTAAGGACAATGGCTCTGGATAGTTGGGAGAAAAACATCTGACTCAGCAAGCAACAAATGGCAGGTGAAATTTAGTGTCAAAAATACAAAGTGAAGTATATCTACAAAGTAACAATTATTAAAATTAAATAAAAGGGTATTGGGATTATCATCGGTGGCTCATGAAAACATCAGATCAGTTCTCATTAGCAGTCAAAAAGCCCTCCAAGTTTTAGAAGTGAAAAACCAAAATAGACAACATCACCATGCTGCTGTAGAAGTTACTTTTCTGCCCAAAGCCAGGAATACTGTATGACCTGTCTGTATCCTTGGCTTTCTAGCTGATTTCATGCTAATAAACCCAGCCTCATAGTACAATCCTGTGTAATTTGGAGGTCTTCTCTGCTCATGCGCTACCTGAAGCTCCTAACTGAGGTCCAGAATTATGAAAATTGCATCCAGTTTCCCCAAAGTTTAATTAATCCACGCTTCTTCAACAAATGTTTGTTTTCTATTTCAAAGACAAATCTCTAAAAGCTGAAAAGGATTTAGATCTTTGGACAGGATTTCAGACCTATTTATTCCTTCAGTCTATCCACTGTAGTCACAGGTACCTCACAGTTACACTGAAGAAATTAAGCATCATTTTAATAATTTTTTACCATTTGCTGTATCTTTTGGTCGCAAGCTTAAAGTTACTTGCAGTTTTCTATTTCTAGCTTTCATATCTTCATCACTGCTACCAACCACAAACTGATTTTTAATTAATAAGCAGGCATGGGTAGTTTTCCCAGTCACTCACACTTTCTGTTGGGTGAGGAAACCTTCTGCAATTTCAGACTCCTGTGTTCAGTGAAAAACATCTGCCCCAGTCACCAGGTTCAGAAGGTTCATGAAATGTTATCCTTACTTGATTTCAATTGGTCTAGCACAACACCAAATACTTTCATATTGACTGTTGGAAATAATAAAGACAAACTTAACAGGAGATTTTCTTGAGAAGTTCCACCATGAGCCTTTATATTCAGGAAAGCCTGGTCTGTCTCAGCCTTAGGGAAACCTAAGAGAAGCATTCTTACATTTCAGTGCTGCTGACAGCTCTCCAGAATACCCAAATGGACCTTCTATAATCCAAAAGGGTAATCATCTGATTGGGACGAGCAATCTTAACTAAAGTGTCATGAGAAATTTTACCAAGGACTTTTGGAAAAACAGAGGCTTTGGCAATTTGCCACACACATACTACAGGGACTTCATTACATGATTTTATAATTAAGGAGAAAACATCAAAACATATTGTCACATTCAAGTAAAAACAATGGCTTGTATTGAAAAGCATCTGTTTCAATTTAACTACAGATGTGAATTCTTAATACAAACCATGAATATTATCATTGGTGTTTTTGTTTTAGCTCACTTTGTATCACAGAAAACTTAAATGATTCAGGCATCTTTTAATTAAGTTGATCCTAATCCAATTAGGCAGAAAAATTCTGATATGTTAAAGAAATGGTTATACTCACATCCCTTGCAAGTACAAAAATTTCTTAATTTCTCTTGAAAGACAGGCATTTTTATCTGTGCGGTATATAAGCTATATGACCGCTGGAGATATTTTGGACTGATTCAGCTCTTGGAAATACCCATTCTGTATCTCTCTTACTTCTGGAGTTATTTCACATGCAAACCAGCATCCAAACGATAGCAGAGCATTTGATATTCCCCATCAGCAATTTGCAAGAAAACAAGGAAAAACACTCTATGCCATCACTAATGACGAAGTCCACACTCAGTGTGGAAAGAGGAGAGAAAACATATGCAAGAAAGGCAGTATCAGTCACAAATGAGAAACATGGACAAGTTTATGAGGGCACAGTGAATGTAGCAAAAAGGTGAAATGCAGTTGACCAGGTGTTGTTACTAGCCTGTGAGAAATCTGTAAAGTAGCTTGAGAGAATTTAAGGGGAAAATATGTTTTATTGGATCAGTAGGACTTTGTGCAGTAGTGCCTGTACACGAAAAAGTGTCTATCTGGGGCACTGCTTTTTCTCCTGTGGGATGTTTCTAAAACAGCACTATTTTTACATACTCTAAAGTCCCAGAGAAATGTTCTCAGAAGAATAAAAGCATATTAAAGGATATTCAGCTGCAAAGATGCATCACCTATCTGCAAGGTAGGTTTTCTCTTGATGAACTTCTTCTGAGTATGTTAGAAAAAAACCAAACAGACTGGGTATGTATCTGCAATTAGTTGTATCTAATTAGTTTTCAAAATTAGGTGAACAGGATATTCTAAGGAAAGAATACCTTTTTAACTACTGCTATTAATTAGCATTTAGGTAAAAAAGCTGTTCAAAATTTGTTTTTCCTAAATCAAATAGTATTCAAGTGGATTTTATCCTTTCCTTCTAACACATCAGCAAGTGTTCATATTTTTGAAACAAGTTAATGTTTTTAAAATAGTATTTATAAAGCGGTGTGTTTCCCTTGTAGGTATTTCTAAGTTATTTCTCTTCTGCTAAAGGCAGCATAGAAAATGATAGACAAAAGATAACCTAATTACTTCTGTGACAACCACTGAGTATTAATGCAGCTATTAACTCAAACACTTTTAACACTTGGTAAACAGCAATTTCCTACTAAGTTATTCCAGGTTGAGGTGGTAGCTTGTAAAATGCTGAAATGTGGGCAAGGTCTGACTCTGACAAGGTTTCACAACCTATAACACTTTGCACGTTGGAAGATGTATTGTTTGGTTCATCACTGACAGAGTAGAAATTGTTTCCCTGTGTACTTTCAATGGCAGGGCCAGGATGCAAACAAAAATGTTGTTGATCTGAGGCTTCCCAAAGCTTACTGTGAGAATTTTTCTAGGTGTTATACAGTGAAATAATTTCTGCTGATCTCTGCATTTTTAAATTTCATCTCATCACATCACTTGTCTGCATCCAGTATAAAAATCCCAGACATAATGAGATGTGTTTTTCAAGGACTGTGTTAAAAATTTACAAATTTTGAGCAAAAAAGTTTCTTCCACATATGAAAATGCTTAAACAAAAATTTAATGACTGGATCCAGAAAGTTCCCTTTAGGCCACAGAAAATTACTTTAATCTGTGAATGTGATTTGCATCCACCAGAAGACAAAACTCCTCTGTCAACAATATAGTTAGCTTAAAATGTGGCTTTATATTTCTTCTGCTTTAAAGGTGCTTGTCTCTGTCCTGAAAGGCAAAATTATAGCCTCGCTTTCTGCTTAAAGAGGTGGTGGCTGAACAAAGGTGTTTATTGGTCAAACATTCATTCTTTTAACATGTTCAACCAGCCACACTATATCCATGTGGAAAAGCGAGTCTGCAAATAATACCAAAAACACAGACTTGAGTCTCTTTTACCAATATGATCTGAAATGCTTCACAGAGGTAATTGTGGGAAAACAAATACCGATTCAAAAAGTTTAAAAATCAAGGGTTTAATAATTCTGTTTAACATTACTGTAGGGTGTAAAAAGTTCCCATGGTGCAAGGCAATCGAAGCCAGATGTCTTTCAGGAATATAGTGATAATTACAAACTCAGCTAGCTTGAAGCTCTAGGATGGGTGGTAAGGAATGAAGAAACACAAGGTATTCTGTTGGCCTGGTTATCTAAAACTGTGCCACATTCTTAAACATTTCAGAATCCAGTGCAAATAACATCATTTATTCAAAAATATTGTTTTAATATGTTTAAAAGAAATAAAATGCATTATTGTTAAAAATATGCACTGACCAAGCAGAATGAGCTCTTTAACTTATCAGACTTGTTCTGAGCACTTCTTTCATTTATTTTTATGTCAGTATGCTAACAAATGCATCTTTAGGTAGCACTGCACCTTTGAAAATTCTTACTGCCACCTAATAAGATTACAAGTTTCTTTATTTCATAAATATAACAAGTAAAAAAAAAAATTAAAAACACCCTCACAAGGAAATTATGACTGTTCCCACCCTTTTCCTTAAGATGTGGAATTTCCACCCTCCCCATCCCCTCAGCTGTGCCAAATGCTGAAATATCTGGTTGTGTTGCTGAGGAAGAGACTAGGGAGGAAAATGTGGCTTTGAAGAAGGTGAAATTATCTCTTGGAGTAGAGATGAAGTAGATTTTGATTTCAGCTGTTCCCACAGACTGGTCTCTGTCTCGCAGGGAAATTCAAGGACTTGGTGGCAACAACATGTAGGGTTTCAGCTTAGATGCTGAGATGTTCATTTGTCAGAAGAAATATAAAGATAAAATAATAAGAGTAAAAGCAATTTCCTTGAACCCTCTGTTCTTTTCATGCCAATAATCACTTTAAGTCGAGGTGTTTATGCAGATTGATTACATTAAGCAAGCAGCACTCAGCTTTGTATTGTCCATGAAACAAAGTGTATGATATAAGGCAAACCCATCACCAGTAGAGTCCCTCATGTACCATCCCTTGATAGCAGTGAATTGCTTTTTACTTGGTCCTACTCAGTAAAATATGTGTAACTGTAATCCTAGTTAAGCTCATAATGAAGTACCTTCCCAAACCAAGATGGAAATACTCAGTGCAGTTTTTGTGCTTTGTATTTGTACTTTTTTATATATATTCATTATAACAGTTTTTGTTATAACAACAATGACAAAGGAGCTTCAAAGCAGTGATGTGAACACTTCAAAGTTCACACGTGCACCACGTGGAACATTTGACACTAAAATCTTACCTAAGGTCACCTTCCACTCATAGTTAATGAAAAGTGGTCTTACATGATAAGATAAACCAGAAAACTGCTAAGTCTTCACACATGTAAAACCTCTTAGACTCAGTATGTGCTCCTCCAGAGAAGCTTTACTTCAGGAAAAATACCAGCATTGAGCCTAACACCTTGGTCAGAATCTACAAAGTAAAAGGAAAGCTTTTTCCACTTACAGTTTCTACCAGCTGCACTGACAATAAATTCCTCATCATGAAGGACATCCTATAATCCTACATAATAAATCTTTTTACAGAGTTTAATCTCCATCATGAAAACTATTCATATGCAAGGAGTGACCTTCTACCAGTCTCTAAAGAAACAGAAGTATTGTGCTGTAAAATCAAGCTACCTCAGGCTAAAACTAGCAATAACTCTCTAGTTTTTATCTTTTTCTTCTGAAAGCACAAGATTGTTGTGTGATGGGTCCTTTTGGCATTGTCAAATTAGGTTTTCTGTTCTTCAAGGGGTTCTTACAGTGAATTAGAGCAAAATAACATGTTGAACCAGTTTGTTTTTTAGTGGTTTGACTATTTCTTAGCAATTGCATACTTAGTTCATTTACAACATAGCTCTACTGATGAAAACACAAGGCTCTCCTAATGCAGAAATGACAGATTCCCATATTAAAATGGTTAAGGGGCTGAAACATGCTGCTCCTCTGCCATCACCCATGGGTAAAGCTAGCAGTTAAAAAGCCCTCAGTCTGGTATATGGCTTCCCTAAAGCAAGCATCATGTAGTTTAGAAAACAACAAAAGCTGGAAATATAGCCAATCTCTTTTCCATTTTGTTATTCATTAAAAGACTGCAGAAAGAGTTGAAACCCTTATGTTCCCCAAGGAGCCTCCTCTGAGGAATGCCATGAAGGAAAACCACTGAACCACATGAATTTATTTTCTTCTTTTTATTTGTTCTTACCAATATGATCACTTGATGTGTGTTATGATCTTCAAAGTACAATCTTCCCAGTAAAGGTCTGATATTGGGGCGCTTTACGCTTTTTTGGGGGGTTTTCCCCGGTACCTGGCTTCTCAGCATCCGCGAGTCCACGTGGCTGGGACAAGTCCAGACAAGCCGCGGTCGGAGCAGGAGCGAGAAGCGCAAAGCGTCCCCCAGCAAGTTAGAAAGTTAGTCTTTTACCTTCTGAGCTCCTCTTTGCAGATCCCGGACGAGGTGAAGGAAAAGATGCGCAATTCAACTTAGGTTTCGGTCCCGATTTTATTAAGTTCTATTAGCGACACCGATGTTCCTTCCTAGAAACCTAAGTGGAAAGGGCGCGTCTCTCCGCCCACTGTCTCTCGTTTATCCCTCAGGGCGGAGCAAGGGGAAGGGAATAGTTAGTTTACCAATCGAAGGAGAGGGGGCGTGGGGCAAGCCAGATTGACATTTGTATTACTCTATCTCCCACTGCTCTCCCTGGAACTCTCAAGGGTTAGCCTGAAACCCCACGAGACTTGGGGAGATCCAAAACACGTGCAACACACCGCTACAGTCTGAGAGCCATTTCATAGCACCAGTACTACAAAGTGCAGGAGGAAATCATTGGTAGGCATTTTACCTCATTGAATCTTGCCATGGTCCCTCTACATAAATCTTAATTCATTTTTGATAACACAGTATTGATCCAAGAAAGCCAAATACCTTGTATGAATGTTAGTTCCAAACTAATGCTGAGCATGAGCCAGCAGTGCCCTGG
The DNA here is from genome assembly GCA_013399455.1 of Anthoscopus minutus. Classification (NCBI taxonomy): domain Eukaryota; kingdom Metazoa; phylum Chordata; class Aves; order Passeriformes; family Paridae; genus Anthoscopus; species Anthoscopus minutus. Next base: position 89,711 of record VWYI01010851.1, on the reverse strand, counting down.
CAGCCAGGAGGGCCAGCCCTGTCCTGGGGGACATCAGGCACAGCATGGCCGGGCAAGGGAGGGGATTGTCCCGCTCTGCTCTGAGCTGGGGCGGGCTCACCTCCAGCGCTGGGGGCAGTGCTGGGTGCCACAGGGTGAGGCAGACATTAAACTATTGGAGAGTGCCCAAAGGAGGAAAATGAAGGTGGTGAAGGGCTTGAGGGGAAACCATACGAAGAGTGGCTGAGGTCCCTTGGTCTGTTCAGCCTGGAGGAGACTGAGGGGAGACCTCCTTGCAGTTACAGCATTCCCTCAAGCGGAAGGGGAGGGGGCAGACAATGAATTCTTCACTCTGATAACCCATGACAGGACCTAAGAAAATGGCCTGAAGCTGAGTCAGGGGTGAATTAGGTTTGATATTAGGAAAAGGGAGGTAGGGCACTGGAGCAAGATCCTGAGGGAGGTGGTCTAAGCCTGACAGAGTTCAAGAAGAATTTGAACAGTGCTCTCAGGCACTTGGTGTGATTCTTGTGATTGGCGTGTGTAGGGCAAGGAGTTGGAATTGGTGATCCTTGTGAATTCCTTCCAGCTCATCATGTTCTATGATTCTACAGAAAATGTCATCATCATACTGATTCCTTCTTCCAGATTAGGTCTATTCTCCTATCTGTGAATCCTCTTAATAACTGGTGTTTATTTAATAATATTAGGTATAAAAAATAAAAAATAAAAACAAAAAAAAATTTAAAAATTAAATGGTAAAATAAAAAAAAATTATTATTTTTTAAAAAGCATAATAGCACTAGATATTCCTAAGTTCTCATGACTTCCTTGTCAACTCTTCTTCCTACAGTCATCACATTGAATCATACTTGAAAGATGTCAGCTTTGAGATCTCAGTGTTTCAAGTGTACTTCTAAGCAGCCTCTGCATTAAACACATAATTTTTACTCAACCAACAGCTCAGCTAGATCTGGGATCAAAAAGAATACAACAGTGTACAGAAAGAAGGAAAGATAGGTACAATGCAGTCAAAGTCTACTTTAAAAGGAAATTAGGTTATGAGAGTGTCCAGAAGAGGTCATAGCAACTGATACACAGTTGACTTGTGAATTTGAATTTGTGAATTTGATTTTGAGCATTTCCACATTGCCTGGCAGCTGGGACATGTATCACTTAGTGAATGCTCAATTACTGGCTTAGGGGAATTTACCCTGTGAGAAGGGAGCAGAACAAAAGCAGAATTCTCTCAACAAATATAACCATCACTGATTAAACTAAAAGTTACTAGGGAACCATAATAAGATGACTTTCAATAGTCATTGACTCATTTTCCAAAGAGGGATGAAAATTGAAAGGATTACCATATACCATTAATTTTAATGATATCAGAGGGACATCATAGGAATGAGAAATTACTACTGTGGGTAATTTGTACAGATATTAAGTCAGAATAATTCTGAATGTTTGCGATTCAAACAAGAGAACAAAATAATGTAGATTAAAATGTTATTTTCTTGAACTGAATTCTGAGAGCAGAGGAGACAAAATTTGTTGTCACTCCAAGAAAGTAACTACCTGATTGACACCATGAACATCAATATATCAATAATTAGGGGAACCAGCATTGACTTTTATTTACATATATGTAGACAAGCTTCTTTGCTGGCATAATAATCAATGTATGTCTGTCCAAGTCGGTGCTATCAATCAGTATTGATTTATGGCCACTGGAGACTGAGATGATGTAGGCAACAGCTATTTTCGGAAGGTATTATTTTGAAGAAACAGTTTTGATGAGGCTAAATTCTACACCCCTTACTCAGATGAAAAGACACAGTGGCAAGTCTAAGACTTACACGGAGTAAGAGAAAAAGCCCATCATCTGGAAGTTATGTCTGAGAGCTGAACATAAATTCTGATGCAGCTTAATAATAATCACACTTCAGCTGCATAGGCTGTGGGAGAGTCAATTTTAAAATCAGTGGGGCTTGAAACACAAGTATGCCTGAGCTGAAAAGATAAGAAACCAATCCAAGGCATAGATGCCAACACTGTTCACCTTCTCTTGCTCAACAGCTGCTTGTCAGGGGATCTGTCATATGGAAAATATGTGAATAGGATGAAACATCTGTTAATGCATCACTGCTCCCACCCAGCTCCTTAAAAGCAAAAACTGTAGGCTTGTTACTATTTCCAGTAGTGCCCAGACACTTGTTCTGGTCGTCGTAGCACAGGGACAATGATGTCTCGGCACTGCCTGCCTGCCTGGGGCCAGAGTGGCACTGCATTGTGGTCATCTCAGGCATGTGGGGAAGCACAAAGAAAAGGTCTTAAAGTAGCATGTAATCCTAAAAAGTGCCATTCCAGAGGAATTCCATTCAGCAATGAGGAGACCTAATTGCACCACCAGCTAGTTTAGTTTGCAGCGTGCTCAAGTGAGAGAGATAATTACTAGCCCAGCTGCTTCTGTTCCTTCTTTTCATCCTACTAGGCAGTCACTTCCCTGATCTCTTACATGTTGACAACATGGCATTCATACCTGCTGGAGACACGGAATAATTATTCCTGGCATTAGTTGGATTACTTTGTTTCTTTATTGGAGAAACTGGGAATGTCAGCAAAGCAGATGCAATTAAGAAAAAACAAGGACCCTTCTTTTTCAGAGAGAAAAGGGGAATTCAGGAAACCAAATGATTGGGTTTTTTGGCTTTGGCAATAATCAGACAGTTTCATAAACTCAATAAAATGTTCTCTCTTCTCCTTAATGCCTGTAAAAAATATTTCCCTGTTCAAAAACAGCTATCTTGCACCAGCCTGAGAATGCAGTGAGAAAGGTGTATCAGTTCAACTGAGCATTATTCTTCTACTGACAGGAAAGGTACTTTGTGTCATTTCAAAACCCAATACTCAGTATATTCTCATTCATCTGGGTTTTGGTTTTTTTTCCCCCATCTGCCATTCCAGCAGTAGGCAAGTTTAACCACATTAGGTTATTTTAAATTTTAATTTTCAACCTGAAGATGAGAAAACAATCTGTCTCAGATGCTGGTATGAGCTTCTATCTCAAGCTGACATGTTTATTCTTGGCTTTTTACACCTTGATTGAGAATGCCATGAAGGAGCTGAGTTATAAATGTTAGTTTTGACTGAATATGACACTGCCATCAAACATGCCAATACAGTCTATAAGTTTTTAATCCTTTTTCATCCTCTCAGTTCTCCACCTGATAACCCTTGGCACCTGCTGCCAGCAAGTCCATAGAATAGAATGGGTATCACACAGGCATGTATGAAAATGGCCCACAAATACCATCTAATAAGAAAAGAATTCAGAAATCGTAACTACATGAAAAAAAGAAGCAAAAAACTCTGGAAAAAAATAACAGTTTGTGACTGTAAAATACTGTGATGCCCAAAAGTTGTATCTTTATTTTAAGAAGAAAGCACATAGCAACAAGAAGAGAGAATCACAATGATTTTCATTATCATCATTGTCATATTGGTCAGTGACAGATTCTTTTTAAAGAGAAGTATTCATTGTGCTACTCCCACAGAAAAATGGGTGTAGATGCAAATCTCATACAATGACGAAGGTGGAAAAAACATAGTAGATCTGCATTTCAGTGCCTTTTGTTTTTACTGCTTTGGAAGTTGCCTTTTGCAGAGCAATAAAAGCATGGAAAAACCTACCAAACAAGCCAATGCTCTTCTTTAACCCTTTGGCAGTGGGGAAGGAGCGTCTGGAAATCTTGAATTTTAGCGTCAAGACTATCAAAGCAAAACACACAAAAAAACCAGCTCACAACTCTCAAAGTCTGGCAAGAGCAGTGGAGAACATAAAAGCTGTGAAAATGAGGTAAAAATACAGAAAAGGATTGGCACTAGAAAATATTAGTTCACTGACTGATTTTTGAGCAAATACAAAGTTGTTTCTTTAAAAAAAAGAATCCAATGTTTCTTCTTTGAAAAGTTGGATTTAAAGCAGAAACTGAAGAAGTCATCTGATTCAGTAAAGAGCAATAAGCTAGTCTTCATAAGCTATTTTATAATTGACGTTCCCCAATTCTAGTCAAAGAAAGGGTTCCAAATAAAGTGAAGTGAAAAAGGTTTCTGAATATTATAAGGTCACTTTCCCAAGCTTGAAAATCCAAGATTCAAACATCTTAACTCCATGTTTTCAGAAAAAATAAGAGATAAAAGTAATCTGTGTTTTGACATTAAGTTATGTATAAACAGAGAATCAGCTGTTGAACTCCTTTTGGCTGTGACATGCAATCACAAGAATTGTCCAGTTATTCAAATGGAATCAATATAAATATGTCAAATAAAATTAGCAGGAATTTTGGTGTTCTACTGTCTATATATATTCATAATATCACTAAATATAGGCAAAAACTTTTACATGTGCATGGGTCTACGTGCCCACTTGTGTATAGTTCAATTTCTTGATTTTATCAAGATATTTCACATGCTCTGTATTGCCACAGAATATAAAAAATAGTTTGGATTGGAAGGAACCTTAGAGATCATATAGATCCCTTCCTTGGGCTGAGACACCTTTCACAAGACTAGATGCTCAAACCCAGCCTGGCCTTGCACACTTCCTTGGATCCAAAACTTCTCTTGCCCTTTCCCTGTGATTCCTATTCTAGGAATTTTTCTCCTCATCTCCCTTAGATTGATTGGAGTTAATTCAAGATTATCAGAGCTGCTGGACATGCAGCATTCAAAACAGTGGCTTTCTTACTATTTGTTCAGTGCTTGAGCAGTTTGCCTTACACCTCCAAGCTGTACTGTGTCCCTAACAGAAGATGTCTGGCTATACACATGACTCCTTGGGAGCCCCAGTGCTCCAGTGAGCACCTCTGCTCTCTTTCCTTCATTTGGAGCACTCAATTACAAAATTAAACAAAAGGGGCTGCCTTTGCAAAACAGATAACTGCCTAGAAGAAAGTTGTTTGCTATAAAAAGAGACGGAAGTTGTTTGCTATAAAAAGAGATGGAAGCTTAGGTCAGGCACCCCACTGCTGCACTGCTGCCCTCATTTCTGAGCTAGCACACACCTTGTTCTAGCCTTGTCCTCTGTCCACAACTTCTCCAGATGTCACCCTGGGCAAAAAGTGACACAACTGCTGCCCTTCCAATCAACCTCATCCCCTTCTGAGTTCAGGTGGTCTCAGAAAGGCTCCATGGGATGTGATCCCTTGGCAGATGGCTGTGTCCAGGACCTCTCAGTCTATCCTGTGCTGCTGATGGACACACTGGGCAGTGAAGGGAGCAAGTGACAGAACCCACAGGTCCTATGGAGGAGCTTTATGGAGCAGAGGGCATTGGGTCTCTACCAAAGGTAATCAGGCTGGTGAGCTTTTCCCAATCAAGGTGTCTAAATCCACCTTCAGCATAAAATTAAGTAGTTCAAAATAATGACTGCAACTCACTGTTTGTGAATTGAGGATTGAAAGGGCTGCAATGAGAATTAACACATGAAAATTAGAGAGGAGGTCAGATATGAGGACAGAAATTCCCAAATAAGGACTATTTTCCTAAGAATGTTGCAGTAAAATTTCTAATGGTTATGGCAATTATGATCTTTCAGATCATTTTTCTTTCAATGCTTCTTCTGTCCAGTGGGGGAAAAAAGTTTGACCATACTTCCAGATGTAGAGCTTCTTCCTTTTCCCAGGAATAAGAGCAGGAATGTTTACTTCAGTGTTTTATGTATGTGTTACTAAAAAAAGAAAAAAATAGGTAACAGAAATTGTGAGTAGAAGATCTGCAGGTGTGTGTCCCATGATCAGAGGCAGAGCAAATGAGAGGTCAGAAAATTGCTGGTTTCAAATTTGAAGGGGCTGTATAATAAATTCAAGCTAAAAATCTCTCCTCCGGAAAAAAAAAAATCAAAAGTATTTGTTAAACCTGCAAATCAACTGATTGTATATTTTACCTAGATTGATTTTGAGCTATGTGATTCCTCCTTTACATTAAAAGACATACAGTTACCATGTACTTTTTTATTCTCTCACCTTTCTGTCTTTATGACAACTGCAGTTGCTGTAAATACTGAAAAACTAAATAAGAGGCAAAATGCTCTTTAAAAGAGCTGTACAAAATTCAGATATAAATGTCATTAAAAATATTTCTGATCAAGCAAGTAAACGAAGAACTTGATGATGTCAGGAAAGCTAAACCTTGAGGCTTGTATTGGATGGCAAGGCTTTTTTTAGAAAACATGATTTGATGATTGGGTGCAGGATGTAGTGATTAGTAGGTTGTACTCAACTTTGAGACCAGCAGAAGTGAAGTAATGCAGGAAACATTCCTGGGATCTGTACTGTTTAACTACTTCATCAATAACATGGAGCGGGCATCAGGAGCATCATGTCTACAGCCCAGCCAAGTGCATGAACCTGAACACTGAGTCAGTCTTCCCTTTAAACAGGATGTTCTATATTTTCAAGGCGCCTGATCTAGAAAGAGAGGTCCTTCCTTCTTTCAAGCTCTTTGTCCTGTGCCTCATATTACCACTTTCCTGGCCTGCACAAAGCTTCATCCTCTCCTCAACCTGTCCCAGTTTTCTCTGTTCCTCATGTCATCTTTTCTGCTTTTGCATTTTTTCCCCCTGGTTCCAACTCGCTTCTTGCACTGTTCCTTAACCAATTCCTTTCCCCACTGCTTCTCCCCTCCCAGCCAGGCTGCCCCTGAAACATCCATATTTTCTGCTCTCTCTAAGTTTTGGAGCTACAGTCAAAAGCGTGTTGCGAGGACAAACAGGGCAGATTGTGAATTTACCCTCTTGTCCCCTGGAAAGCACAATAATTTGTCCCAGGGGCAGCCCCAAACAGATGCTTCAGTTTCAGCCTGGCCCATATTTGATGTGTATGGAGCCTTCAGAGATGTTTGTGCTGACCATGGAAATGGGGTTTCTGAGAGACTCTAACAAATTAAGGTTTTGTTGGATTTCTCGAGGATAGCAGTAGTCATTCATTTCTAATCTCACTTTCAAAGTTTCACAGATAAAACAATTTGAGCAAAACTTGGATCGTGCCAGGGGATGAAAACATAACAAAAAGGCTGTATAATAATTTACGTTCACTCAGCAAACACTAAGACATCCCTGAAATCACTTTTTGAGCAACTTTACCTTGAAGCAGGAAAAGAAAGTAACAGACAAGGTGGAAACTAATCTTTTTGATCAGTTTACAGCTAATGGCAACTGAAAAGGATGGTGACAATGGAAAGCACACTTGACTCTGGTTGTCATTTCCCTTTCTTACTAAGCCAAAGATGCAACCTTTGGTTGTCTTTTTGTTGAACCTTTGGTTCAGCCACCTCTGTACATGTTTCTCCTACAGAAAGCACATTTGGACAGAAAGCACACCTCCTCTTCCCTAACACAGGATAACACAGAGTGGTGCGGTAATGCAGCAAAAAGATAATTTAAAATTCCTAAAAGTCAATTGAGCAGATGATCCTAAACATCAGTGACACAGTCAAATTATCTCCAGGAGCAAGAGAGCAATACGTTCTTTCTCTACCTATTAAATGAAAAAGCAATGGAAAAAGGGCTGTACTCTCAAATCTAGATACTTCTTGTACATCCATCCATCCATCCATCCTAATCCAAGAACCAATTATGCTCATTAAGGATATCCAGTGATTTTACCATATTCTATCAGCTTTCAAGGGGAGATTTTTAAGGCTATTCCTAGAAAAACATATAACTTTTATCAAGGTCAGAGATTTGAGATTTGTTCATTTAGTATCAATGAAGTATAAAATATACCAGCTGCCAAACCTGACAGTCTAGGCAGATTTCCAGATTATTCTGCTTTAGTACTCTTTCGCTTTAGTGGTGATATGAAATAAAAATAACATTGGGGATTTCATTTTGTTTTGCTTATTTTTCCTAGCATATGCTTTGTTTTCAGTGTTCTTGCTTAGTATCACACTCTCCAGAAGATCCAGAAGTAACACAGCCAAAGACAGCTGAAATTATCCAATACAGAATATGCAAGAAAACACAGTAGTATGAATCTTTTCTTCCACTTTCTATATTTTGCTCTGATATTCAAGCTCATGTGCAAATAATGACACTTAGAACCCTATTACTTGTTTGTGCCTTGAATTCAGGAAGTGAGATAAATAAGTTGTATCAGCTGGGCCAGCAATTAGTTGCACATTGAATTGCAGTTTCAAAAATAGAGCCGAAGTTGACTCTCTAAAAAAGGCTGCTCCCAGAATATCACTATACCACGTGCATTCCTAAATGTATTGTTGAAATAAAGGCAACTAATGAACATTTTCTAATATGTATAGGATATTATTATGGTGTGGACACATACTGGTCACTATGGAAAAGCATTCAAAAAGACAGGAAGGGACTCAGAGGTTTGCAACATGAGTGGTTATCCAACACCTTCAGTCTCCAGTCACGTCTGCATGGCAGCCTGTGGTGCTGTGCATAAACACACAGGCTTGCTGAGTGCCAAATGGCTTTTCTAAAGTCAAACTGGAGTAGAAAGACCACAACCCACTCCAGTTCCAGACAGGAAAATACATCCAAATATATATTTTAGTTGACCCTGCTCTGAGCAAATGGTTTGGACTAGACGATGTCCAGACGTGCCTTCATACCTCAGGTATTCCATGATAGCTGACATGGGGCAAATGTCAATGCTATCCATCTCCTCATTAAAATTCCAAGACATCAGTACTTCAAAAAACCTCAGCCTGAGTAAATGGAAGAGGAGCTGGGGAGAGGGTAGATGCAAGTGGAATGCCTGAATAGAGATCAACAAAACAAAACAAAAAAGGAAAGAAATTTGAAATAGAAGAGCTGAGTGGTGGCACAGGCAGCTGGTCTAGAAAAGAACTAAACCCTTTCTTAGCAGTCACAACTTCTTTGAGAGAACTGGAAAAAAAAAACCAGTCATTGTGAATAAAGTATCCAAGGGCATCAGCTGATTTTTTTCTGTCAGTGGTTCACTGGCAAGAATCTACTTAATTGTGAGAATTTGCCATATTTAATTGTCCCATAATTTGTGCAAATCTATTTTCATCATGCACACAGAATACTCGCTATTAGTTATTTATAAGTAGTAGTCAGCTAGCTCTGAGTCACAACTAAAACGTTCAAGCAGGAGAAAACAAACAATTTAGGAATAATAAGCAGTAGATATTACTTCTTTTCATATGGTACTATACTTGTTTCTAGGTGAATACATAGTGAAAGTTGCCATTCACTGAATACATATAATCAAAAATTGTACAAAATATTTGCTAATAGCAAATAGGAAAGTTTTCCATGTAACAAAGTAGAATTTTAGCATATGCCAGGACAGATATTCAAGAGTGGTGTAAAATCAACATCATTCTAGCGACAATGATGGGGTCACTGAAGTTTTATGGATTTATGCCAGACACAAGTCTGGACTTTATTTCTTCTCTTTAGTTTTTTTCACATTGTTCAACTTGCTTCATTGCAGAACATGATTAGAAAGAAAGACTTAGAAAGAACACAGTAGCAGGCACTTGTAGAGATGAGATCCAAATTGATTAAGGCATGATAAGGTATTTGCAGAGATGCAGAGGAAAGAAAGTCAGGTTCTGGCAATGTCTCTGTGATTGTGACATGATGTTAGAGATGATGGAGATAAAGGGCCTCTGGAGTCAGGAACATGTCCATTCTGCAGTAATTTGATACTAACCTTCTATAGCTGAAAAAAACATTTTAAAATATCTTAATAAATTTAACAAAATAAAAGGTTAGAGAAACAGACTCATCAAAATATTTTACCCAGAGAAGATTTACGAGTTTTCTTCACCAGATTTACTCTGGTGTTGATTTTAGTTGATATTTTTTATTATTATTTTTAACCATTACTTAGGACTATGACTGCCTTTTTACCACTGCCTGGTCTTATTAACACAAAAACAAAATAAGTATTTTTCTAGAAGTATTGGATGGGACATGTGAAACCCTTTTCCAGGATTTTCTCAGTTCAGAGGAACCATGCAACGAGGAGCAGCAAGCTTGCCTGAATCTGGAAACAAAAGGTTACTGTCTGCTTTATTGTACCAGTGACAGACCCAAAGGATCACAACACTTGCTTCACCCACCATCTCTGCCATGACCCTGCCTATGAACAGGCATGCACCAACATTTTCATACAGATGTTTTTTTCCTTCACCACTAGAGAAATCTGAAACAAGGAAAGGCTAGGTTTGATTTGTAAAATTTTTCAAACCACAAAAGTACAGAAAACATATGGTAAAGAAGAAAAGCAGAAATTTCAGAAAAATAACCACTTCAAACCCAGTTCCTTATGTAAAAAATAAAAAAGAAACACCAAAAAGCCATGCTCAGGAACCCATTGTTTAATAAATTGATACTAGACATATATACAAGTTTACTGTCTGAAATAAATTCAACATTCAGCAATGCTAGTGAGAAATAATTTACATTGACATCTTTTCAAAACAGGTAGTTTCCCTAGTCCAAAATAAAATTTTCAAGAATATGCTACAGCTGTTTTTAAACCTACACTGGAAGTTCCCAAAGGGGGAAAAATAAATAGGAACAGATAAAAATGACTGTAGAAAGGGAAAGGCCTGGTCACATCCAGTCTTTTTACTTCTGTTTCTCCCTGTGACTTTATACTCCACAGTAAAGGAATGAGGCATGACAGAAGTCTGAAATCTGGTTCCACACATCAGGGGAACTTCTGGAGCTTGTGCATGGTCTGGTCTTTGCTGGACAGTAAAAATAAACACAGAGCAAGAGAAAATCTGGACAGAGCAAGCAAAACAGTCAGAAACAAAACCAGTAGCCAGTACAGCATGGAACAAAGAAATATGAAAAATTTTCCCTTTGCATGGCCCAAAGGGGCAAAATTGGGACATACTTTTAAGTAAACCAGGCACAAATACATCCCTGATGTAGCCTGATAGGAGCGGCTCTGCTCACAGGAGCAGTAAGATCTCAATCTCTTCTCACTGCATTCTCCCAGTTCCTCAGGGCTTAATGCTGGTTCAGTTGCATGATAAACTTCCTTGCTAAGATACAGGACTAAAGGCCAGCCAATATCCATGGAGGAGTGTGTCACTCCTGTCCTAATTAATTCAGGCAGAAGGAACGTGATCAAAGTGCTGACATACAATCAAAAGTGAGACGATATGTTCATGAGTAATAAGCACCATCACATTGTCAGATGTGCCAAGACTTCCACTGAGGTACATACTGGAAAAGGGGGAGGAAGGCCAGAAAGGCAATTGCAAAACATATGTGACAGAGGCTCAACAAAAATAAATAGCTCCCCAGCCAAAAAATAGCCCTCCCTGACTCCCCTTTGCACTGCAGACGAAGCACTGGGCACACTGAAGCTGTTTCACCTCATAGAGCAGCTGAGTGCAGGACACTCATCTGGTTGCAAAACCTCTAAGTACCATACAGTCATTCACAAGCAGCATGGCAAAAACCTTGCCCAGCACAGATGAAAACAACTCAGTATGTGAGTTAAGCACACCAGAAGTCTAAAGGATAAGGACAAGGCTGGCAAAGGATTGGCCCTTTTGGAAAACAAATACACAAAAGCACAAGTCATCTTTCCGATCTGCCAATCCAAGCCATTGGAAAACTGTCTTACCTCATTGGGGTGGAGCAGGGACATGTCTCCAGGTCTTCACCATCCCATTCTTGTTCTGCTTTTCAGGCAGCAAGGTCAAAAATCATTACTGACAACATGATTGCAAAACTTTCTCCTTGATGTTCTCCCCAAAAGGCTGTAGCACCCAAGCTCAGACACAAAGACAGAGCTAAGGTTTCTAAGGAAAAACATCAAGACCTGAACATGTCCAGCCCTGCTCAAATCTGCTCTCTGTCAGTGCCAAACAATGCATGTGCCATATATCACCAATAAAAGTATTAAATATTTAATTATTTCTCATAATAGTGTTTCTCAAGTAAAACCCTTACTATCTCCTATAAATGCCTGTCCTCATCCATTAAATTACTCTTTATCCATTTCTTCCAATGATCAAATTTTCCTCATCAGCTGGATATCTTTCATGACACTACATGGTATTGTTGTCATTACGTGGTAAATACTAGAAATCATACCATTACCTTTCTCCTATTTCTTTTATAAAAAAGAATTTTAAATATCTTCCAGAATACATCACATTTTTTGAAGACCAGTCCTAACAAACCTTTAAAACCATAAAGGCATCTCTGGTAATAAGAACCTCAAACAAGCAGAAAATGTCATAAATATAAATATGATTAATAAAAGTTAAAAATTTTTACTAGAAATCAGGTGCACAATATTCACCATTATTCAACACGTGCCTGAGGTTGCAACATTCACCCATATTATCTCTATTAAGTAAAACCTCTGACTTAGTAGCTGCATGTACCTGACCCGGAAATGTCTGTATTCTTTGGCCTCAGGTGACCCAGAGAGTGTCTCTTCCTGTCCAAAAGCTTTTTGAGTCATGTGGGGTGCTGTGAGTGGAAAGGCTATCTTAAAGGGCAAATATATTCTGTGTGTCCTCACTGAAAACATACCTGGAATATCCCCTCCATGCCTGTGCACGCCATCTAAATCTTTTTGTTACAGACAAGTTGTTGCTGCCTTGATCTGCCTAATGAACTAGAAGCGCAACTGAGGAAAAGTTTGGTGCTACCTGTTCTCTACCACAGTGACAAGATCAAGGAGAAAAGAAGTTACCAGAGCAAATGCATAAGAAAATGAGCCTGGCATGGAATGTCTGTGAACTCCTATCTCATCTCCAGACAAGGAAATCATGTGGCTTTTTTTTCATAAGGTATATTCAGATAAGATTGGGAGTTTTTATTAGTGCAAATCCTTATTATAAGCTTATCCATTTCTCTATCTGGCAAAATAATCAAGAAAATGTTGTGCTTTCAGTACCTGCAGCTCCAAGTACAAGTCAAAACATAAGTCATTGCTCATAATGTTTTACAATCCTCTATTATTTTACCACTTTCATATGCCAGCTACATTATGCAGCACACACATCTTGTTTTCCACAGTTTCAATGAAATGTATTTCTATTCAAGTTTTTAAGCTGATGTCAACAGCTAAGGTCATCTCCACAATATCAAAGTAATTTGGATATGTGATGGACATAAAAGGTCAACATTTTCAAGTATTCAAACACTTTTGAAGTTGGTGAAACCATGTCCTATTGAAGTGTCCTATTCCTGTGTTCAACACAGACTAACAGGAACTGTAGATGTCCAGCAAGTCTTAAAACGAAGCAAGCTAATGTTGTATTTTCACAAATATGCTTGCAGGCGTGTGCAAGCAAATTATGGATTCTGGCATTTTAGCAAAGAGAGAAGTAAAAAGAAAATGTGTTTTAAACAGATACATCTAATGTGAAGTGCTTGAATTTTGTTATGGGAACTTCTCAGTGTTTTAAAAACATTATTCAGTGGAAGGAAAGAATCTTTGGAGAGACATCCATTCATTCTAATGAAAAATCAAAATATTTGGGGCAGAATTAACTTAGCTCTGGAAATTTCCATTTACATACCTAAGCCTGATTAAGTCACTGTAGGCACCTCCGAAGCCAATAGTGAGAAAGAAATTACTCCTGAGGTGATACTCTCTTTTGTCCTTATTGTAGTTGTTGTTGTTGTTGTTACTCTTAGTTTTCGTTTCAAATAAGAGGATTGTATTTTGAAAGTACATAGTTCTCTGGAGCAACACAGTGCAAGAGCCTTCTACTGTCACTACACTGTGGGGAAGGAGAGGAGATTGGCTCCCTTGCAACCTGATTGAGCTACCTATTGAGGTGAGAAGATATCCCTGGAGATCCCCTTGTCCTACCTGTTTTCACAGCAGAGTCACCTCCTAGGCACAGGAGGTTGCTCTAATAAATCTGTAAACCTTTTGGGACACTGATACAAGCCAGGTGTCAGGCAGGTAGACCAATGTCCCACCAGAACTGTTGTGCCTCACACATGACAAGAGAGAAACAGCACAGTGAAGGCATCAGGAAATTTCAAGTGGCAGAATAGCTCCCTTGACCAGAAACACAAATATTCAAAAACAATGAAAAATACATAAAAAAGGGTGGGGTGGATGGGAAGGAGACAGGAAAGGATTCAAAAAAATCATGTCATCCTATGTAATGACTTGGTAGGAAAATGTTTTCACACTTCAGCCCACTGAAACTAGACTGATGCTCCACCCTGTATAATGTCTGTATTTTAACCATAAATAATTGAAATGGAACACCCCAGCCTTTACTTACCCTGCTTAATGAATGTTATCATGTGGAAAAGGTAAATCAATAACAGCTGAGATCAAACATACCAATCTCCTTTCCAGTGTACAATGCTCTCATTTATATAAATCTTTACAACCTGACTGCCCTTCTCGTTCAAACACAGTGAGTGAAACATTGCCTGGTACAAAAGACCTTCTCTCTCAAGAATTCTCCATGCTCTTTGAAAGAGTGGTCCAAATGAATTGCTGGAATGGCCATTGAAAGGGCTACTCGTTAGCTATGACTGTCCTTGGGAATCAGCCAGGCGTGAGGTAACAAGACCACTAAGTGCTGTTGGTGTTGGCAGCAAAGGCAAGGTTCATCACAGTACCTCTTGTCTAGACTGGGGATGTAAAAGGAAATAGAAAACAATTCTTTGACTATATGCACTTGATGGTCTGTCCCTTTTTTCTATAGAAGAAACTGTGAGACATTTGGAATTTTTCATTTTTATTTGGGAAAGAAAAATTTGGAAACCATAGTGACTCATGCTGGAAAGTGTCTGACTGGCATGGGATAGCCAGCTAGCTCCAGAAAGTTAAAGCTGTAGGAAGAGTTTGAGCAAGGCATGTGAATTCAGATTTTAATGTGATTTAACTCTTAGTATCCTTATAATAACTTTTGATTTATTCACTATGAAAATAACAGGGAAGTCCCTAGCCTGAACAAACGTGATATATACCAAGAGCGTTACAGATCCTCGGAATAAGAATTTCAGCTTTAGGAATGTGTACAAGTCCATTCCCAAATGCATTGCAGAAATCTCCTTTCAGATAATTCTACAGTACAGGTATCCTGGAGGAAAAGCTCAGATCAGATCCCTATTTCTGTCTCCTTTGGATGGCTGCAAAATAAATGCTTTAATCTGCAGAGCATCCTGGGGCTTTAGTATCCCTGTCTGAACTGAGCGCCACACAATTGCTTCTCATTCCCAGCTGCTGCACATTGTTCCCTGGCCAGCTCAGGTTCCATCGCAGAGCAGCTGGCTAACCCAAAGCTATAGCCTGAAGGAAAATTTATAGTCTTTTCTCAGGACTTTCCCCAGAAGCTGAATCACACCTCTTTGGGGAATTTTTTTCTGTCCAGTGGCAGCTACTGTGAGCTTAACAGCAACTCACACTTCTTTGCCTTCTTTCTTACATCAGAGTGCTGACATCCTCTCCTTGCAACCACCCTAATTTCTTTTGGGAAGGGTAGGCACTGAATTTCCTCAGTCACCACATCTATCCTACCTCTCAGCTATCGACATTTACACAGGTCCTGGTTTGGAGGATAGGTGTCTGCTAGGGAGGGTAGGAACCTCCCTTGGAATGAAAAATGTCGACCCCTTCCCTCCGAATTACTAAAATTTTGAAATCTAGGGGTTCTCAGGCAAAGATATGGGGATAGGAATAACAGTTCTTTATTAGTGTGTATAACAAGGCAAACAAACAAACAACAGCATTGACAACAAAACAGAAACAGGGACCCCGTGGCAGCCTTCTCGGCTGAGACAAGGAGGGATGGAGGAGAGGCTCTGCTTCACAAACCCCTCTGGGTGGTCAGTCCCAGTGCTCTTGCAGGGCTCTGTGGAACATCCAGCTGGAATGGCAGGAATGAGCAGAAATCCCAGGCTGGTGGATGAGGGGTATCAGAAGTCCCTCGGAGAAAGTCCTGGGCCGGTGGATGAGTTGTATCAGCAGCTCCACAAGGAAAAAAGAAGCAGTTCCATCTGGGTGGTGGCAGATTCCTTTCTCCAAGGAACAATAGCTCCAAGAGAGCATCCTGCTCTGAAGCCAAAGAAACCAGCCAGCCTGCAGCTGCTCCTACCCTCCTCTGGGCCCCTTCCCACCTGGGCCCAGCCAAACTCTTTGCCTTCTCAAGCACCCAATAAGTACCAGTAGTCAGGTTTCCCCTGGGGGAAAAATTCTATAGGTGAGAAGGAACAAAAGGAAGGACACCTAACCCACAACACATTGACTCCTTTCCTAGTAATAAATCAAAATGAAAAATTCACCATCTACTCCTTAGGATCTTTCTAGTGACACTGCTAATTCAGGTCATTGAGCCCTCTTCTTTATCATCACCTTCTTACAGACACCTTGTCTTCTGTTTCCAAGAGTATGTCTTGTTCCTCACTTTCTCTTCCAGTGTGTGATTTCCATGTGTCCTTCACTGCACTGACAAGTGCAAAAGCAGATCTTTCCATATCTGTTTGTCATCCCAAATAAAAGTTTGTATCCTTGCAGGCAGGAGTAGTTTAAGCAGCATGCCTGATTGGACTCCAACACTTTCACCTAAACCTGTCATTGTGGCTCCAGATCATATGGAACTGGCAATTTTGACATATGACAGTGCAATTTTGACTCCACATACACAAAACTGTAAAAGTCATTTTTGGATTTTTTTATCATTCTCACATTCCCCTGCTTCAGTCCACAAGTACCATGGAGGCTAGGCTTCCTATGCTGAACATTTACAGTACTGGAGTTACCAGAGCAGGATGGTGTGCTGTCTTCTGCCTGATTCTTGGACCTCTCTCCTTTTCTGATCTTTGATTGTCACCTTCTCAGTGAAGTGGCATCTTTATGTCCCATCCATGCCAGGGCCTCAAAGCTGAGGCAATGTTTTATATTTGCAGATATATGGAGCAGGCACATAAACTCCAAGGAGTACCAGATACCAAGCATTCTTCCCTGGAGAAGCACCACACAGATGGAGACAAAATGGACATGTACGCCCACTCCTTGCCTCCATCTCACTCTCCAATTGCTATCTGAGTTGATATGGCATTTCTTATAATCAAGGGCCCTTCTCCTCCAAGTTCACCCTGTTCCGCCATCTTGGTTGTTAAGTAACTTTCCAATCATAATACTTCTCTCAACTCAGTGACCTTCTGGGTCCTGTTTCAAACTTCTCTTTATCATCTCTTTGCCTGCTTCCAGATTTTCTTGTCATGTAAGTGGTGATCTCATGAGGTACTCTACAAGACTGTCCATCACCAAATTTCTTCTCCAGTTTCAAATATGGGCTGGACCACAATGAGCTCTTTACATATAAGCAAATAAAACTATCCAAACATAAAAATGTCTTGAAACACTCATTGAAATTTGAATCTGACATAAAGATTAAAAATAGAAGAGAAAGTGCACAGAAAGTCTGGTGTTCAAGGGTATGTACATGTTTTCTATGTGAAGCAGAATTAACAAGTCATCAAAATCATCACAGAACCTTGAAGAGCAGGAGACCTTCATATGGCTGTTTTTGAAAAGGGATGGCAGAACAGACAGGGAATACTTTTGGCAGTGACAGGACAAGAGCTGGAATAAAGGAAAGAATAGAGAAGCAGAGGAACAACTTGTGTATCTGCAACAAAGAAATTCTAGTCTGGCTCCCAACTTACATGTCAACAACTGCAGTGCCAGATATATTAATGCTTCCCAATTGTTTGGTTTTCACTTAGGGCTTTGCACAGGATTGAATCATTGAGAAACTGTGTCTTGGCCTTCTATTTCCAAGATATATTGCATTCCTTTTACATACATATTACACATCCTACTCAGGGCCTGGTGTATTCAATATGCAATCTACATTTAAGAAACATTCCTTTAGATTCACCCAAGAAAAATGCTATCCCCATCTGGTGTCCTGATCATCCACACATAGAAAATCCATCCATCTTTTAATTGCCTCTTAAACTAGTCTGCATCTGATACTTTGTAGGGTTCAGGACATTACTTTCTCTTGTGTGTTTAACTTCTGATTATTTCTGGACCAGAGCTACGATTCTTACAGGAAAGCATCTCTACATGAGAATAAAAGCCCAGTTTAAAAGATTAGAATAAACTGGACCAGGGATATGATCTAAAGCTAAAGCTTCTGCCCAGCAGCCTTACTATCTACACTCGATTACATGTCAACACCGTAAGTCCGATCTGCATAACTAATTTTCATTCTCTTGATTACCCATAGAAATTACAGTAACACAGTTCACTCACCCAAAATTACTCACTGATTGTTGTCAGGTCAGCTGAAGACAAAAAAAAGTGTATATATAGCTTGCTGACATTTTATAAAGTTTTCCATTCACTTCTCTTTTCTCTGTTTAATCAGGTTATCACTTGGAGCGCAGCAAAGGTACTGCTCACATCCTGAACCCTGTAGTGCTATGCTCTATGTGCAAATACAAACAGTACATTCTTTCTAAAATAATATGTACTTGCAAGTACATATTCTTAATTTTTAATTTGCTATCACAAATAGGGCCTGGATTTCAGTGAAAGCAAAGTTTACCAAACACATACTTACTTGCTGAAGTGAGATGAGAAAGAAATCGTTGTGGAAAAATAAATTGTGACAGTTGAGATTAAGAAAATCTCATTTTGCAGCAATCAGCTAACTACTGCAAGAGAGCTGGGCTGTACTTCTCTTTACCAAATATTATTTCCGTTTTCTAGCTAATCACAGGAGTTCACTCAGAATTGAAAGAAGAGTAGGCATACACTATATCTTGTGTAAATGACATTATCATTATTAAAGGCTGCTTTTGTAAAGTGATATACATAGAAATGAGCTTAGTTTAGCTCTATTGAGTATAAGTAATTTGCCACAAGTCTCTAAGTTTTGTGTTCCATGAGTGACTTCTCCATCTTAATTCCATTCTAACTAATCTGTGTAATGCTGTGTAACAATCACAGAATCATACATAACATCCATACATAGCATCATACATACATAACACAACATCACAACATAATTTAGACTGAAAGACACACCCAGAGGATGTCTGATCCAGGTCCTTTCTCTAAACAGGGTTAAATATCAGATCAGATTGCAGAGGTATCCAGTTGAGTCATGAACATTGTCAAAAACATTGCCAAAGGGGGTTCACAGTCGGGGTAATATGTGTGACCGCCATCATGGTGATATTTCATTAATATCCAACAAGAATTTCTCTGTGTTTTAACTCATGTCTGTGGGCCTCCTTTTCTCACTGTGCAACTCCAAGAAAATCCCAGATACATGTCTACATGTAATTGAAGATAGCAGTGAGGCCTCCCTTTTGCCTTCTGAAGGCTGAACACTTTTCCCACAGCTACAAACTGTATGTCCTTTCTACAGCCTCCTCCCATCAAGGTGACATCCAGTGGACTCTCTCCATTTCACTGAAGCCTTTCTTTCCCTGGAGAACTCAGACACAACACTCCAAATGGCATCTCAAATATTCCAAGACACTCAGTCTGCTGGCTATGGTCTTACTTAAGCTGCTCTGGTTGTTGCTGACTTTCAAAGCTGCAAGGGCTCATAGCTGGCTCATGTTGAATTTATTGTCCAACAGGACATCCAGGCTCTTTTCTGAAAAACTGAGCAACTGGTCGCCAGACTGAACTGTTGCTTATTTGTGTTATTCCCTCCCAGATACAAGTCTTAGCAGTTCTTTCGATGAACACATGATGTTCTTGTCATCTCTATTTCTGCAACATGTCAAGATCCCTCTGAAGAGCAACCCAGCTGGTACCGTGTGTGAATTTCTAGAGGGTGCTCTCTGTCACATCACACATTATAGGTATCAAAAACCCTGTTGGAACAGTACACATTACACTTATATGAGAGAGAATTATAATATTGGTGTGTATATATTGTTTTACCTATTTGCCCTGGTCAATTATCAGCATAACCAGGATTAAAATGTGACTCCCTTAGCAGAAGAATTCACACATATAGCTGCTATCATTACTAGCATTTCTGGACAATTTGAATGGAGGGGAACTTTATGAAATCACTTGAAGAAAATCGTTCTTTGAGGATTGGGGGAGTTAAATACCAATCAACACAAACCATTTTTTGCCTCATTGTTTCTCTGAGTTTAGCCTGGTCATTCACATAAAATCTAGGATATATCATACACATTAATTTCTTTTATCTGCAGCACAGAGAATAGAAAAAATGTTCTTTTACTTTATAACATGCTCTGCAAAACCTTCAGGCCTCAGGTGTTCAAATCTCAAGCATGTGCACTTTTCCTTCTTCAATGGCCTTCTTTGCAAAAGAAGTCAGGCTTAAGGTGCAGGAAGCACCATTTGCAAACCTGCATCTCCTTTTCTTGTGGCTGTAGTTTGTGCTGCATGGACACTAAGCTATGGGTGCTCAGGCTGAGCTCTGTCCTGCTTTCTCTCCACCAGTCTTGGCACCTGTGATACTACAAGTCCAAATCATGGCTGGCTGTCAGCCTGGGACACTAAGGTCAAAGACATCTGGACAAGAAATCTTATTTCCTTACCTTCATGTCCAGATGAAGCCTGGGACCTGTGTTAACAACTGGTCACAGCAATTTCTCCAGGAATGCAAACAAAAGGACTATCAGCGTAACAGGACTGAGTAATGATTTGGGTTTTATGACATTGGCAGGAAGCTGGCTGTGTTTTACCATTTACTTACACAGTAGCTCTGCTTACTATAGTCCCTCAGAGTCTAGGAGAGAGTGGGTTTTCATGCCTGTCATCTCACTCTCTGAATTATAGTTGGGTCAGTAGCATTTTGTTGGTTGTTACAGGTTATACTGAAACCAAAATGTCATTTTCAACCACATATCCAGGGACTCAGTCATGGGAATTACAGTTTAGTCCAAGAAGTCACTGAATTTCTCTATTCCTTGGTTTCATTACTGTGCAGTAGGTTAATCTGAAAAGTGATGATGGTGCTTTGATGACAGTATTTCTTTTTTATTATTACTAATTAATTCTTGCACGTACCTTGAAACAATAGAATGCAAACAAACAAGTGATGTCAGCATGTGTAGTAGAGAAAAAATAGTCTATGAGAACATACCCCTTTTTGCATATAATGACATGTTTTTGCTGTAGAAAGTCCCTAAGGCTGATTTCTTGCTTGCAGTTTCAAAACACCATCATTAGTAAGACAGTGGGGAATTAAACCTTTCCACGAATCCATTTATGTCTTTACTGAAAACCTCACTTTTCTATGTGAACAACAACAAGAGTCACTTGCAGTTTTTCCCTCACAGCTTTTGATGTGGGCAAGAAAACCATTTCAGGTAATAGGCGTAACATACCTTGCTAATCTGAGTTGGCTTACTCAGCTACCACAAAGGAAGGAGCCAAATATAAAATCTATTGTCAATCTCATGACTGGTCATATGTTATTTTCACTACTGTAAGTTTTTTGGTTTAAATTTGACTTTTGTTGCTTTCGTAGATATTTGGAGGTTATACTAAATTAGAAGACACATATTTATGTAATAATTCAGTGGTGAGGTAGGAAGATAACTTGGCAAGATTCTTTTTCCCCCTCAGGCTTATAAATTCCAGAATTTTTTTTTGGCCACACCTATTTGGCTTTTTTTTTTTTTTTTTAATGAAGAACAGGAATAACAAGAACAGCCCTGAAAAACACAAAAACACAAAGCCCCTGTAATGGGGGCCCAATCCTAACCTTCAGAATCTTTTTGCTCTGCATAGCTAGCTCTGGACCAGGCCCATACACCAGATTGCTCCTGTTCCTCAGCATGTTTCAGCTGACAGCCAGGACTGCACAAGAATGCTTGAGAGAACCCTCTGTCCTTGGCATAAACTGGATGAGCTGTTAATCATTTCTCACTGACTGACATTTTTTTCTGCCTTCTGACTTTCCAGGTCATCTGTTTCTCTCTTCCCAATGCTCTCAGACACACCACATTCTGGTTGCTTCAGGGGCCTCAGGCACTCTCCTCAGTGTTTCATGTCTAGCAACCTCCTGGTAGCTGGTGTTTCCCAGGTAAACAGGGCTCTGACAGCTTTTGACTAGCTCCAGTTTGTCCAGCTGCACGGCACTGGAAGAAGCAAAGAATATATTTCAATTAAAAATGAAAGAAAGGTTAGCTGGGTAATGTGATCTGCTGCAAAACCACTCTCTCCTCTGAGGGCAGTCAGGTAAAAAATATTACACAAAGAATTTCTAAGACGCTTTTTTTTTTTAAGTTGTCAGTAACAATACAGACCATTGTTTACATTTTTTAATTAACTTCTGTTAACTGTTTTTTAAATAAGTTTGATCAACCTATTGCTTTCAGCTGAATTATTGCAAGTAGAAATTATTCAAGACCTTCTTGAAAATTTTAAAGGCTAGATGGCTAGTTTATGTAGAGGAAGTCAAATTAGTGATAACTTTATAGCAATTTAGTAGTTCATAGACACTGCAATGATGAGAACGATCTCTTCAAGAATCTCTCTTCAGCAGTCTTTGGTCTTACAGGAGTTTTCTTCTTTACCTTTGTAGTAGTACAACTGTTCTAACTAGTAAGGAAAGGCAGGTTGTATGTGGTAAAAAATTAGCATCAGAAACCCCAGGAGTATCCCTCTACTTGGGCCAAAAATAAAGAGCACACCTTGCCTTGACATCACTGCAATCAAAATAAAAGCAAAGAAATACTGTCACTCTCTTGTATTTTCTACCTTCCCATCTGCGTTTTCACTGCCAAAACTTTCATTCCAATCAAGAATCTTGTTGCTTTTATACTGTGCTTTTCAAGTAGAGAGGAGTATAGGTACTAACAAACATGTTACAAATGTGCATAAAATTGGGAGCAAGCTGTGAGAGCAGCATTGCACAACTAAAAGGAAGTAAATGGACTCATTTATAGGGAACATTTATATATAAAATATGTCTGCTTTCATGAATCCTGATACAAATCAGTATGGATACTTGATGGTTTATATGTACCTAGATCTTTGGCTAGGACTACAAAGCAATTGCACAACACAGGAAACGTGAAAAGGGAGTTTCAGGCCAAATTTGCAATGTGCCACTCCCAGACTAGTGACGTGCTGATCTGATTTTCCAACATCAGTTGTTCACTTTTAATTATCCCTCCTGTCAATAGCACAAAAGTGCTATGACAGCAGCTAGGAATTGTCAGGAAGAAATTAAGTTCCCAGCTGCGCCATCTTTTTACATTACATACACTATGTGTACATGACCATTTTTGCTTGCCTTCCTTACTATCTTCACCAGATCCTCAGGCCCCTCCTTTCAATTTTTATTCTTATTTTTGGCATGCATTTTTCTTAACCGGCTCTTCTGGCTGTGTGCATAATCCACCAGGAGAAGAACTAATGCAACCAAGGATTAATCAACTTTTGCCCTATTGCCCAGAGAAAAAACATTCCTTCTGCAACAAGGTTTCTGGCCCAGCCTAGCAGGCTCTTAACAATTTTAATACACTCGTAGGCAAATCTTAAGCATATTTTGACATCCATTCCCACACAGTAGTGATGAGTTCACACAGGTAGTTACTAGACTGAACATTGAGGACATAAGAAATTCTTTCTAACTTTGATGAAACTTGAAATGTTATATCCATTCTACCAAGGAGATGAACTATTAAACTGTACTAATATTGAAAAAAGTTTTGTTTTTCATAACACTCTTAGAGAATAAGACAGACAACCACCAGGCTAAACACAACATAATTGTCTGGTGACCTCAAATAGGCCCCTTGAACTCTTCCATAAACCAAAAGCATCTCCATAGTTCACTGACGCATTTTGACAAATAAGCAAAGAGCTAGATAGGATTGCATGTGGTAGGAAAACAATCCTGAATATACTTAACACTGGCATGAGGAAAAAAGGAAACCTTTTACTTAGCTGCCATAAGATCATGAAACCATCTCAATGAACCAGCTAGTTACATGGATACAATAAACTCCAGTCTTTGTCACTCTTTTGTAGGTTTTTCTAAGAGGAGGTAAATTGGAGAGGACATAATAATAGTGATAGTACTAGTACTAGTACTAATACTAGTGCTAGTAATAGTAATAGTAATAATAATAGTAACAGTACTAATAATAATAATGTTTTAAAAGAATAAATAATCCCAGATCATTTTATCTAACAAGATACTCTGGAGCTTAGCATTCAGTAAGGTGACCACTGGAGGCCAAAAAGCCTTAGAAAATACTGCAGTCACTATGACAAGGAGAATAACGTGTGCTTTTGTTTATGAACAAACAGGAAAGCCCAGGTTTGCTTACTGCTTGGAGATATTATGGTCACAAAATGCTTTGGTGTTCATTCATCCTGATTTTCTCCTTAAAAGATGGCATATGCCTTCCCATTTTTATGACTAACTTCGTTTCTCGTTCTTGTATTGGAGTTAGACTCTATTTCTTAAGAAAAGGTCATTCCATGACTACCAGAATGGATTAAACTCTTTTTCTGTGACTCTGAGCCTCCAGGATGATTGACTGATTAGTTAGGTATTTTTAAGATACTGAAATTCTTATTAGAGCTTCTCTTTTAAGAATACGCTCTATTTAGAGTGATAATCACAGCAGAAATCAAGTTCTAGAAACTGAGAAAAGTACATTCACTCCAAACTGCCCATTCAGTTTTAGTGGTGAGAGAAATTAATCAATATGTGGATTCTTTGTGAGGGAAAAAATATGTGAATGTGCTCCCATGCAAAGGCACATAACTTTCAGGCTGACCTCTTTCCGTATCATTCATAGGAAAGGTTGTTTTCTGTGGGAATATTAAACTGAGTTCTTTATGTTTCACTTTTTACCACCTGATCCATACTGTGTGGATGTTACCCTGAATTGTCATCGGGTCTGTTTTCACAATTTGGGTGCATAAATGACTATGACCAAGCCATCGTGACAGGCTAAATAGTTAGCTGAATTCAGTTAGACGAATAGGTTGTCCTTCTTGTTCTTGTTCTTATTCAACATTCTTCTTGAGGACTAGAGAGAAGAACTGAGTTCTGTATCCCATCAGTCACATCAGAGCCAGCTGTAGAAGAAAAAAGTTGTCCCCTCCTGGCTCTTTCCCTGATGCTACAAATATTCAAATATGCTGTTTTGATCATGGATACATTTATTTAGATGACCATGACCATCAAGTTTTTCAGAGTCCTTTCTCTAAAATAACCAGTGGATTCTCTTATATAATGGCCATGTTGAAGGCCATACTATTACTTGTGCTTGGTTAAGTGATACAGATAAGCCTGTGTTGGGGTGATGTCTGTCTCACCTACCTTCAACCACCCCAAAGTCCCTTTCTCTTAGCCACATAGCTTCCTGTGTGAGGCATCAGAAAGTCACAGGTACTGCCTGAGGACACTTTCTCACAACTTTTTTGAATAATGACATGGGATGGATTGTCTCCTTGAAGTTCCAGTAACTCTCCTTTGACTCTACAGGACTGTAGAATCAGCACAGATTACACACCTGACATTGTGGGTGCTGGCAGTGGGATGTAAGACAAATCCCATTCCCAGTGAAATGCCACCACCATTACTTAGCTCTCCCCTGATTTTTACAGATGTGTTCTATCTCTCTCTTGTGTTTGTTTTTTTCCAGTAGTAGCTTTAAAACTTCATTCAAGCTACAAGTATGAGTTTTGAAACCAAAGAAGGTCAAGGACTTACCTCTAGGGGCTCTGCAGAGATAAACACGTACACTAATAATGATTTGCCTGCTTCCAACTGCATTTTAAAATGTATTAATTAATCATTTTTTCTCAATTTTTCCCATTAAAATGCTGTGTGGCATCAAATCAAGTTCATTTTAGAATAAAAATTTCTTATAATAGCCCTGATGACTGACCAGTTATTCATAAACTCATTGTGGTTGACACATGCTGGAGGTTTTCCATTCTGGAATCCAATTCTACCTATTCCTGGGATCAGTGTCAAATTAGTATATTCAGAAATACCTGATAGAATAATTAATTTTTATCCATGCTTCTGAAACTTTCATGTTTATACAAAACATATGAAAAAATCAGTTTTAACCTTTCGAACTGGTCTCTTTAAGTAGATATTTCAAAATGCCTAATGCCTCAGTGTCAATGTTCCTGCGGGTCACCAGCCGTGCGGGTGACATTCCCAGCAGTCGGGGCTCCCTTTTGGGCTGAGGCAATACCCCAGTGCAGGAGCCACCTGGCCTGAGGGCAGTGACAGGGAAAACAGAGAGCTCTGCTCTCCTGTGAGCCTTGTCCTTTGAAGTGCGGGCGAAGGAGGACTCTCGAAGCAGCCGTTCCAGTAACAACAACTTTACTAAAAAACTGGAGGGAGCTGCGCCCGAGAGCATCGAGAACAGCTTGAACACCTTATTATAACAGAGAGGGGTGGTCTTGGTGGCAACCAACCAGGGGAGAGCATGGAGGCAGGATAACATAATGGACATTAGAAAGGGCCAACCAGGGTGAAAGGATTAGGGGAATTCCAGAGAGTGGGAAGGGGCTAGGGGAATGGTTTGGGTAATGGATAGGGAACTCTCTGGAAGAAAAAGGGTGGTTTGGGGATGATATGACAGGGGAGTGGGCACGGGTCTGGGACATTGACATGGGTATGNTTCAGCCTGGAGAAAAGGAGACTCAGAAGTGACCGTATCACTCTCTACAACTTCCTGAAAAGTGGCTGTAGGCAGGTGGGTGTCAGTCTCTATCTCCAGGCAGCAGCTGACAGAACCAGAGGATGCAGTCTTAAGCTGTGCCAAGGGAAATATAGGTTGGATATAAGAAAGAAGTTTTTTACGGAAAGAGTGATCAAGTACTGGAATGGTTTGTCCAGGGAGGTGGTGGAGTCACCGTCTCTGGATGTGTTTAAGAAAAGACTGGATGTGGCACTCGGAGCCATGGTCTAGTTGAGGTGTCAGGGAACGGGTTGGACTCGATGATCTTGAAGGTCTCTTCCAGCCTAGTGATTCTGTGATTGTGTGATTTTCTGTAGTTTAACATTTTTGTCAGTCATTAAAGCAAAACATTAACACCTACAGATAATGTCTCCTGTTTTCTTTGCTATATAATAAAAACATCTAATTAATTTTTTGTATTTTTGCTAACATCTCTGACATTTTTATCTATAAATAAGCATATCTATTGTGTTTCCTGCTTTATAAAAAGCTTTAGAAACTCCTATTTTTTTCTTTTCTCTCCAGAAATATCTGAAATCTGCTATCCATATATTTTCCCATGCCCTCTTTCTTCCTTTTATCATCTTTTCAAACTCTTTCATTTTGGTTTATATCCTTTCCTCTTCTTCATTATTAATATTCCTGTCTTAATGAGTCAGAAACGTACTTCAGGCAGGTATCTTACAAATGAAACAATCCATTCAATCCTCACTAACACAATGTAATGCAGAACATCTTTCTGACCATCTCATTCTTACCTCACAGTCACCCAATTTTTGATCAGATACTGTACCAAAGTTCTACTGCTTGTGGTATCTGCTGCTGTACTGAATATTTTGCTATTAAGGTTCAGAATGGTGCCCAGTTCCTTCTTTCCTGGTTAAAAAAAAAAAAAGATAGTTTTAGAATGTCTTGGGTCTAACTGCTTTTTAATTCCAAAAATATCCAAGTGGATACAAGCATCCTATGACCTCTTAAACTTTCTCACTTAGTTATAAGATGGCAACAGTCTCACAATACTGCAAGATAAATTTTTGAGGTTCAGAAAACCTCCCTCCCATTTTTGATACCTGCACAATTTTTTTAATCCAAAAAGACCTTGAATAGTTTCAGTTCCAGACAATAAATTAGCAGGAAGTTCCTCAATTTTAGGCTGGAATGGGAAGAATTGGGGAATTTGAGGAACTTGGGTGCTAAGATCAGAAGTAGAGTAAGAAAAATACTTGTCTAGAAGATTTAGTTATTCAAGATTATGAAATCCGTAGTTATGTAATGTAAATTATGACAAAAGACAGAGAAACAGAATATTCATTTTAAACATTTAAGCTACAATTTTTCATTTGATAGAAACAAGTCACTTTTTTATTTTCTATGGGATCCCTTCGCACATAGCTCAGAATCTAGTGCCAGGAAAAAATAGCAAAGGGGACAGATTTCCCAGAAAAAGTTACTGAAATGAAGCACAATTGGAAAATTTACTGTGCTCACAGTAGTTTCTGCATTGAATGTTTTCTAGATCCATTTGAAGTGAATGATCTCAAAGAACAGAGAGGGAAAGAATATACAGCAGAGGGGAAAGAAACAAAACCAGCAAAACAAAACAGAACAAGCATACTGAGTTACAAAGCAAGTCAAAACATCCATTGGATGAAATGAGTAGGGAAAAGTAACACTTGTTCTTACACAGGCACCGATGAATTATTGTGGGGTTAGTTATTTTCTAATGAATTATTGACATGAAAAGTGCATGGTAATTAAGCATGAGCATACAGAAATACATGAGAGGAAGCAGCCTTCATGTCTTAATCAATTTTAAGAAAAACACGATAACTTTATGAGAATACATTACATGGTTACCTGTGTACATAACCCAAAAGAATTTGAATTCATTTAGGAGTTCCACATTGGCAAGGACTTACTGACTTTTCTCTGCCTTCTGGGGCTGCTTTACCACAACTTAAGACATCTCATATCTTTAGCTATGATAAAGAAAGTTACATAATGGCAGAAATGTAAACATGGAAAGCAAGTTAATATTTCTATTTTTTTTTATACCAGCTCTCTTGAAATGTTGCTGATTAAAGCAATAAACTCAGCTGAACCAAAATAATAACAGATGTACTGTAAGTGTTCCCAGACCTAAACACCTTGGAAGGTCTGAGGTTATATTTATTAAAACTGATCCCTATCTTAAGCAGTTTTGACACATATTCTTGGCCTTGGTGGTAAGCAAATAAGCAGGTCCTTTGAAGCATTCTGAAGCAGGCAAACAAGGATCTGTCATATAGGGGTCTTTTGACCTTATATTTTTGCACAAATTTCTCCAACTTAGTTAAATTCATGAGGATTTTTCAAATTATGCTTCATGGAGCTGACATTTTAAAGCAACAACCCGTCTGCCTGGGCATGTATGTGTATAAAATGTAAGACAGCACCTACATATTCAAAAGTCAAGTGATAAAATTGGAAGTAAACTGAAGGTAACATATCATCAAAAAATATAAAAATGTTCTATAGAGACCAGATTCAAATATATTTTCAACAGTGATATATTTCCTTTCCTCTTTACCATTTTCCTGATTACTACTAAACCAGTAAATGAGTAAACAATCTTTTCTAATTTAGTATATTGTTTTCATTCAGCATAGGCAGGCATACCCACTACTGCAATATGACATAATGAACATGATGAAAGCCATCTGCTTCCAGAGGTTATGGTTCAGAATTTCACTCAAAATGGTGTGCAATGGTTCCAATTACAGATGCTGATATTCATGTGCCAGTGTCATAAAGAACATGAAAAGGCAGTCTCACCAGATCTGCCCAGAAACAGGTTCATCATAACTTCCCAGATTTTTTCAGACAACCCCAAAATCACAGCTGGCAACATCTTAGGCCACCCAAGACATTTCCACACCACCAGCTGGTATTCTTATGTTCCAAGGCATTGATTTTTTACTGTGGCTTTACAGTTCTGTTAACCTATGTGAGGCTTTAGGGAAAAAAGTGGTTGAGAATAAATCCTTTAGGATCAAAACAAAACAGTATAGATGGAATAACAAATTACAGAACTAGCAGGGTCTACTTATAATGATATGGCATTCAGCTCAGTAGGATGGTTCTTATGTCCTTTCCTGAAAAAATCAATGATGATCCACCAAAAATGTGTGCTTCTGGTGACTTTTTAACTCTTCATGTCTTCCATCTTCCTTAATAATCCTGTTTTCTTGCCCAGCTTATTCTTTCTTCTTGGCTTCATTAGGCTGAGTTCCTTGTGCTTGGAAATTTCTTTAGATTTTAGAACAAGTAAGATAAATGGGGCTGTGATCTTGACTTCCAACAGCAGATGCTATCAGAGAACAAACCCCTGGGCAGTGGCAGATTATCCTCCCTTGTTTTTCACCCTTGAAGGGCACACAATAAAGTGTTCTATGAGAAGAGCAGAGTGAAGAAAATCACACTTCCTCCCACAGATCTCTGGGGTAGCATGCAACCTACCTTTGTCTCTAGAGCCCCTATATAGCAAATTTGTGTATTAAATAGCTGTGAGTTTCTTTATAATTCAAGGGTTTCTGCTCATAGGTTTCCAGCTTTTTTCTTTAAAAGCCCAAGGCTGCAGGTGAGGTGAAGCCAAATCTTAGTCTAAAGCTTGCTTTTGATATGTGTGGAAGTAATGGAGAGCAAACAGTAACATACAAAAATATACAGAAAGGCAGAATCCTAATTTACAACTAAATTTAAGCACAGGGTAGAGCCATCTTACTTACAGGGTCTTGCTTCAGAGGCATTCACATCATTTTCCTCTCTTCATCAGCTGAAGAAGGAAAACTGGGTTCACATCTGGGCAGAGCTGTCTCACTACAGGCCTACAGCTCATCCTCAAGGTGAGTGCCTTACTTATGGTGACTGGACCCCATCCAAAATCACCTCAGTCAGTCAGGAACAGACTGCTCTAAATTAGCTGCAAGTATCACTGATACACGTGAAGTGAAACACATCAGAGGATAAAAGTGAAATTAATCTTACAATTAAAGTCTCTGTAACGACTGGGTTCAGCAGGGAAATGTAGGCACCATTGCAGACAGCACACTAAGAGCTCATAGTCCCCCCAAAGCAATCTAACAGCATTCAGATGCTGCAGAAGCATGGAGAGGATGGAAACAGCACAGAAAGCATCATAATGACTTTGCATATATAAAGGACAGAGCATACTTCAGATACTTCTTGCAGCACCAGACACAGTGTCCCATAAAACAATATGATGGACTTGGTGAGAGATCACAGAAAAATAACAGAAATGGAAATGTGATCTTGTGTAGAGAAATTGGAAAGACAGAGGATTTTCCCCTCATACAAGAAGGAATGAGAAGCAAAATGAAAACATTTTACTGATTAATGTTAAAACAGCACAGGGAAGGCAGATCAGGGGCTTCCACTCTGGCTCTGGAAGGAAAAACAACAAAGCATTCATTGAAATTAAAAGGTGGGCAAGTCAAAACTGATAAAAGGAAATACCTTTTTATATTACATGCAATTAAATTGTGAAACTCATTGCCAAAGGAAGTTGTTGAGACCAAAGGCTTCAACAGATTCATCAAGAGATTGGATATTATATCGATATCATGGATATCCAGAGTTATCATAATTAAAGGAAATAAAACTTTTGGAAGAGATATTAAACCTAGTGCTTCAG
Organism: Anthoscopus minutus; assembly: GCA_013399455.1. Classification (NCBI taxonomy): domain Eukaryota; kingdom Metazoa; phylum Chordata; class Aves; order Passeriformes; family Paridae; genus Anthoscopus; species Anthoscopus minutus. The sequence continues at coordinate 58,344 of VWYI01010851.1, read as the reverse complement.
GGCTTAGACTAATCTCTCACAATTAGTGAATAGGATCAGGAGATCTCTGTGGAGGCAGATTATTCTGCCTCTGCCTCCTGAATGGTTCTTCAGTAGCTCTTTATAGCTTCTATTTCTGGTTGTATCAGATTGAGTAACAGACACAATGGTTTTCCAGTCTGACTTCACTAATTCCTCTGCAGTTACACTCCTCTGCAAGGAAGGTCTACCTAGAATTGGGTGTGCATATGTGCTAAACCTTTCTGTGTAAGCACAGGATGGAGTCACAATTTGATCCTTAGTCAATGTGAAGGGTATGTAAACACATGATTGCATGCCTGCAGGGATTCATTGCTTTTCTGATTTTAGTGTGAGGTTTGTCCAGCACTTTGGAATTTGTTATTCTACACAAAGGTGCAAAAGACTCTTAGGAGATAGGTAAGGAAGTTTTATTTAACAGCAGGATAATCTAGATGATATATCAAAATGGTCATGTTGCTAAAATAACAAAACCCATTAGAAGGACGAATCGATACACAGGACACTCTAAAAGGCATATTTTGAAGCAGGTCATTAAGATGCCTCTCTTCCCTATTTCTTTTCACCTTGGCTTAGTTTTGCTGAGCCTCAGCATGAATTCTGATCCCCATCCTGGCATGGGGGTCTTGAAACCTGAGCACATATGTAGACCAGTTGTGAGATAAGCAACTCATACGGTGCTTGCTCCAGAGAGACATCCTGTATCTTATATATGTATCTTACATGTAGTTTAAACTTAAAAATCAGCTGCAGTGAACCCCTTTAATCTAGGGCTGGTAACAGGGTTTGAGGAGGCATACAGAAATGGACTGCCAGTCAGTGGAAAAATACATCTTTTGTATTATTTCCATAGTACAAAATGAGGAGGAAAAAAGTTTTGGAATTAATCCAGACATAATTTTTACCTCTTTCTGAACCAACAATAATTGACCTAGTTTTATTCCAAACAATAGCTGACCATTGCAAACACAAGAGGTCTTTAAAACCTGACTTTCTATCTCACCCATCCACCAAAGCTCTTTCTTTCTTTAGAGAATTAAATTGCCTCAGTATAAAGAATTCATACTAGCTTTAGTTCTAGAAATCTGATCCTACATTTTTTTCCCATGAAGAATAATTCCTTGATCTGCTGTCTTTGGCACTTTTCCTAATCCTTACAAGCATTCATTATCTGTTTTGTTTGGTTGGATTTTGAGCTACATTTGGAGATATTATTGGCAAGTACTTGTAAATATACAGTAGCCTAGGTAACCCCGTCTTTTGTGTTTGCCTTCATGCACAGGGCTACTTTAAGCTACCTCTGCCAGTGTGGGCAGAATTTAATAAAATTTATAATTAGATATTTACTCCATTTGACCATCCTTGAAAGTAATTTCTTTAAAAAGAAGTAACTGAAGATAAAAATTGAGAGTGCTACAGAGAAAGGTTTTTACCCTTTTGTTTGCTATTTTTGCTATTCTTCCCCCAGTTCAGGCTTTTATATTCAAGTTTTTCATTATTTCATTTTGAAAGCATTCTGACAATGACAGCTAGTCAGAAAATTTTTTCTACCTTCTTGTAAAATACGGTCTTTAAAAAAAGGAATACAAAAAGTCAAGTTTTTGACAGTAATGTTGTGACTAAAATATATTTCAAACTCCTCTTTGCTTAGTTTTAACATTCAATATTTTACTTAAAACTATATGAATACAACAGGAATTCAGATTTGTATTCTTTACTCCCTTATATTCCTATTTTCCCCTTTTTTCTCATCTTGTTTAGACCCCCTCCACCCCCATACACTCTACTGAAACAAGGGCAGAGGAAACAAACACTGGGTGATAATAGTGTATGGGGATGATTTCTGCACTTATTTCTCCCAAACAGAAATTCAAAATAATATGAGTGAGAAAATTATATTTGAAGCAATAAATAATAGCAGTAGTAATAGCAATGCAACTCTACAGCTGAAAAAATATATGAATATGTAGCTGGGCATGTACTTTGAATAGTAAATAATTTATACAGACTTCTCTGCAAGCCCCATGCTTGCTTTCTCTGACCCAAGTATTACTGTCAAAAAATGCAATTTTATCCTGGAGTGATTTTTTATAACTGACTCATAACCCCAGTGAATATAGGGTTGTAATGGGAATGCTGACGCAGTCCCATCTATTCTAGCTCAGACAGTGTTACTCAGTGTCTTGTACATAAAACTCATTTAAATGCAGTGATGACAAGAGCTTGTGTTTTCACAAGCCCTATAAAGTTCAGTTCAAACAAATACCTGTTATCAGGCTATTCAAGAAAAGGAATGTGGGAGGGGGGGTTTGTTTTAATGTTTTACTTAGTTTTGAAGTGGTTGAATGGTTCATCAACCCACTGAGTAGTTTCCTTAATCATTTTCTTTTTAATTAATAGACTTGTGAACAACCACAACTGCCTTGTGGAAACACTAAACAGATGACTAACTTGGAGTGAGCAATCTACTCAATACAGTCTGCCTTAATTTGAGCCATACATGCCAAAAAATAAAGGCATGGCAAGTATGCAGGTTATTGTACAGCTTTGTGTCTGCTTTCAGTTAAAACAAGTCCCTGGTGAGCAGAAAGCAGCAATCATAAAACTGAGAGGAACATTTTAGATTTATTGCCACCTGTTAGCATGACTTTGAACCATGTAAGGGACATGCATTATCAGCCAGGTTAGTGTCACAGTGCTGGTGCTGGTGGCCACCATGGCTGCAGAAAGAAATGGTCAGGTGTCAGCTCTGTGGACCAGAGAAGACATTAGCGCCTGATTACAGGAAAGATAGCACACTGTCGCTGTGTTCCTTCTGTCCTGTTTCTGGATAGGAACCATCTACCAGGGGCTCATTAGAAACCAGCCTTGAGGCAAGCCAGCTCTGTAAACTACAGCTGTCTAATTGGTTTTGCTTGTGTGCACTGTCTTTGCTTTTATAATGGGGAAAAGCAACATAGCCTTTCTAATTAGATTGTTAAACATAATAGCTGAATGGCACAGCAGTAAAGAATTTGCCCTAGTCTTTGTAATTCCAGAATAAGGCACAGCAAAGATCCAGCATTTTTCCAGCCCATTTCCCCCATCATCATATCCAATGGTAATGAGACTGAGTGGATTTTTTTCCTTAAAATAATGCAAACGATTGTAGGCCTTGCTAAAATCCAAAATAAACGTCAAAACAGAATTCCAGGAGCAAACACATCTCTCCCTTTATTCTGTTGTCTCTGCTTTCATTTGCTTCAAATGCTGGGGCTATTCACTAATTGGTGTCTTTGTTGGCAGTGAACACAGGGGGGGAAAAATGCAAAGGCTTGGAAGATGAACTCTCCTCTCTGCCCAAAGGTGGTCCCTCTCAACCATGGCTGAAATGCACTGGTACAGTGGGGAAAGCTCAGAAATTACCATTTACTGCACCTGTTTTGTGTATTAAGAAAGGAATTTGGTCTGCAAGTTCAGCACCTATCATAGGCTCTACATTGACACAGAGGGAATAAGAAAGCTTCACAAAGCCAGTTTTTTCTGCCTTAGATTCAAAGTTCTTGATTCTTTTATAGGTCCTTGATGGTTTTCACATAAGGACTTTGTCAGCATGCTAAGCGCATGCAGAAGGATGCAGAGAGGCCTCTGTTTCCATTTGATTTCCATTGAGTAATTTAATGTATGTCCTCACAGACATGATGCAGCTATTTGGGAAGACTCCTAATACAGCTGAAGATTTTCTCTTTTCTAACAATCATATTCTCCTTTCATTTCACAAGTCTATCCTGGTGAAAGAGTCTCCATTGGATCCATAGGATAAACAGAGTAGGGGGCAAATAATCAAGTATCAAATAAATGTGCAATTTGTATTGATTCCAAGGTTTAAGTCACTCTTGACAACAAGGCAGCAAAATGCCAGTGTATTTTACCACAGTCGTCAAGTCATTCAGAGATTCTTTTGTCAGATACTCTTTATGATTTCCTGGTTAGAAAGTGGGAAAAAGGAAAATGGTTTGCTAGAATAACCAAACATGAATTTCACCATAAATGCTCTCTTTGAAAAGGTAAATTCTTCAGTACCTATGTAAAAGAGGATTTTTCTTCTGAAATAGCACAGAAACTGATGTTTGAGATATATTAAAGATATCACAGGAAATATCAAATTATTCAATGTGCAACTGCAGTAAATAATAGCAAGAGGAACCAGCTGTGCAACTTTCATGTGGGCATCTCAAAGGAAACAGAAAATGAATAACAAAAGATAAGTGCACTACATTGAGCTTTCCACATGTATTGCTCTTTACAGCCTTAAGTCTTCTGAGTCAAAATGAATTTGATTTCTACACAGTGGCACATCCTAATCTCTCAGGGTTCTGCAGAATCTTCAGAACCAAAATTCTGAGAAAAATTGGTTGAACCTCATCTTGCACAGTCTCTTTCTATTATGTCATGGTCACAGTGCCTTGAATTATAAGAAGCACTCACAGCAAAAGAAAACAACGCAATTTGTTTCCAAAATTGGAAACTTTTTTCTAGTCTTTCAACTATAAAACATGAGTTTGTATCATACAAATAATTTAGTTCTTGGGAAATTGCAATGTTTAGGTAATAATGGTAAATAGTAAATACTGAAAAATTTTGGATTATAACACTAGAGGATCCCAAAAAGCAAGTTCTTTTCTGTAGGAGGTTATTTCTGAACATGAGAATGACAGCTTCTAAGACATTTACATTAATTCCTTATCTGACTTTCTCCTGGCTCATCCAACTCTGATATAAATATTATTTTAACAAGAAGGTTTGAGTCTATCACAGCTGTATTCACCAACCAAGAACTTACCAGAATGGTCACACCTAATTCCAAAATTTAGGTTCCTAAGATCTCCATTAAAGACCTTCTTCATAAAATGGATTTGAGAGATCTTAGGGGGTCATTTGATGTTTTATAATCTCTTACATGAAGTTGCTCATGGCTTTCTTCTGTCAAATTTTGACAAGTCCAGGGATGGAGTTTTCACATCTCTAGGCACTTTGCACCAGTGTTAGACAACCCACATGGTGAAATTTATATCCTGATATCCAATAAAGATTTTCTTATTTTGAACTTTGTGTATGTATTACTTCTCATGCTTTTGTTGAGCATCCCTATGAGAAAACAGCATTAAGATCTGGCTTTGCCTTCTTTCCTTCAGATTGAGCAAATCAAGGTTTCTCAGATAGTCCTTGTACATCAAGTACTTAGCAGCTCATCAATCTCAATAAGTCCAGGTGATAGACTGGACTCATTCCAGTACCTTGGGCTTTGTCTTGTCTTGGGGAGTTCAGAACTGGACATAGACCTTCAGATGTAGTCTCAGAAGTATGGAACAAAGAATATCCTATTGCCTCAGTCTGGAGATTCTACTCTCACTAATTTATGTCATCCACCAGGACTCTGTTCTCTTTTCAGAGTTGCCTTCTTATCTACCTGTCATGTTGCATGGGAATGTTCTATACCACATTGGAAGAATTTACACCTGCCCTTATTGAACTTTGTGAGTTTTGTCTAAGCCCACTTCTCCAGTGCACTGATGTCTGAAGTGTGTTTCTTCCTTATCCTTGTCACTGCTTGTAAGAGAGAAACTTGCCTTTCCAGTACTGGTTTTCATGGCTGCTTGGGAAAACCTTCTGTTAAAAGTAAGCAAAGACTCTTCTCTCTAGAGCCAGCTGGTAACTTTCCAGAAAGTTCAATAAAACCTTTGTCCAGGAAAGTCACACCTATCTATCTGAAGCACAAACCCATAGGAAAAGTTGAGGCAGGAACCAGGAGAACCTGTCTCACATGCCTACATGATACATTTGTTCTGCAAGATCTGAGAGGAATGTGTCTTAGTGAACACAGACAGGGCAGGAAAATGAAAACTCTTCCCAAAGTGGCCAAAACTTAGAGAGCCACATCCTGGAAGCTGTAGAACACCTTGGAACATGCATGAGTTACTAGACAACAGAAGAGAAGCAGGCACCCACTTTTGCCTGTTTGGATAGACATTTGTCAAATGGGAGGAAAATGTGTTTGAAACCATCAGCTGCTGCTGAAGAATTCGTGTTGATTGCCAAAGATCAAGACCACAAGCATTGAGATTTTTTTACTTCAGAGTGTTAAGCTATCAGACCAGAATGCTTCTCGTGGAAAATGACGTTGGTATAAACATTAAACAAACAAATGCATTTTGCTCACTTACATTAGGCTTGATCACAAAATTCTAGTGAAAACTAAAAAAAAGGGAGACACAGAAAGGTAAGTTGATTGGAACAGTTGCCCAGGACCTTTCAGCATCATTCTTTTTCATTAGAAAGTGCCAGTTCTCAAGACCAAATAATTTTTTGGCACTGTGTCTGTTTTAACAAAACTCTGTGAGGAGATTTTCTATACTTAAGGAGACAACAGGTGAGACACGACTTGATACTGTAATGAACAAATATTTTTCCACAAGAGGCCCATGCAAAAGATACTACTCAGCCTTGATTCAGGTCCTTTCTTCTTGATCCAACGATATTAAGCGAAATAGGCCCAAAAGCAGACATAAATCCATTTGTTAGGGCACTCACCTACATTAAGTAGCCTTGATTCTTCACTGTGGATCAAACCAGACAAGAGCTTGGCTTTCCCCCAAAGGCTCTTCAGCAGATGCTTTAGGCAGAAGCCTACTGTTCTGGGTAAGTCTCACAAATTCCAGAATTTCAAAGAGTGTTTCTGCTTTACTTGTAAGTAAAATGTAACCATTGTTCTCTGGCCAGACACAGACATCTATTCTGCCAAATTTATAGAAGACAACAAGGCTGGAATTCATCTCATTTAACCCCAAGTATGCTCTTAGTCCATGGAAAGAATTAGGCTTTTCTGAGGTGTGATACATCTGGTCTTTCTTAGATACCTTAGGTGAGATTTCTCTTACCAGATGTTCTTACATCCAAGCTGGTCTCCCATACCAATGGACCAAAAAAAGCAACTCTACAGCACTACTGGCTTCATTCTAAGGGAAATCTCTAAAACTATCTAAAATTTTTAGTTTCTTCCCATTGACTATAAGCAGAATAAAGAAGAACAAATCAGGGTTAAACACCTTTCTCACAGATACCTGAAATTGGATGCAATGAATTCTACCCCAGGGGGAAAACTTTGTGTCCATTTTCATTTGAAGTTATGGCTCATATCCAGCTTTAATGAAGAGAGGGTGAAAACAGGGATTTAAGAGAAGCGTGGGGTTGCTTTCTCAGCTTTTGCAGGCTTTGGAAGAAAACCTATACTGTGCTCTTTCTTAGGTTATATGCTGAAACACGTTTCTATGTTGTCAAAGATTAAATAATTAGTAGAACATGGTCAAGATCAAAAGGCTGTTCCATGTCATAGCTAATTTGAGAGTTACCACAAATATGACAAATAGTGATTCCTGCTGGTCCAATACCTGCTGTAGCCAACCATGTGGATTCAGAGTGAAATGTAATACACTCACATTGTATTTTAATTCAAGTTGTCATAAGGTGTTAATTTAAGAACTGAATATATTTTTACCACTCCTCATCTCCCAGTTACTATTCACATAAAAATGAATAATGGGCTTCTATTCTAAGAAAGAATAGTTAAACACCTGGCCAGTGACCTCTCAGACACAGTTTCAAAAAGAGTGTATGAACTAAAAAGCTTTATGCTCATTCTATGCATAGCTTTATCAGAAAGTTGTCTAACAATACTGTTACTGCGTCTTGGCAGGGGGGTGATTTTTTTTCTTCTTTCTTTCTTTCTTTCTTTCTTTCTTTCTTTCTTTCTTTCTTTCTTTCTTTCTTTCTTTCTTTCTTTTCCTCTCCCTCACTCTCATATTTGGCATATTGAGGACATCCATCTATGTATTCTGTAAGAATCGGTATCTTGGTTATGCAGCAAAAACAGAAAATGACTGACGTGAGGAAGAATAATTTCATTTGGCATTATTCATAGATTTGAAAAGCAGTAAGCAAGAACATTGTATTACTCTGATGCAAAAAAATATTCATTCAGTGCTAATGAGTCATGCATCAATGTTTTGATATGCATAAGCTGAAATATTCACCCCCAAATTAACCTTTGTATCTTGCTGTGATCTATCCACATTCCATCTTAACCACAGACATTATTTGTATGGAATACTATTCCTACACACTTCCTGTAAACACTTTAGAATCCACATGCTACAAAAGGTGGGCAACAACTGACAGAACCAGAGGATGCAGTCTTAAGCTGTGCCAAGGGAAATATAGGTTGGATTTTAGGAAAAAGATTTTACAGAAAGAGTGATCAAGTACTGGAATGGTTTGCCCAGGGAGGTGGTGGAGTCACCGTCTCTGGGTGTGTTTATAAAAATACTGGATGTGGCACTCGGTGCCATGGTCTAGTTGAGGTGTTAGGGCTGGGTTGGACTCGATGATCTTGAAGGTCTCTTCCAACCTAGTGAGTCTGTGAAAATATAGCCTTCAACTTGTAAAGTCTGGTTTGGAGGTTTTGGTTTCAGAGGGAGGACTACCATAGCCTGATGGCCAGAAGTAAGAGCTCTTAATTGCTACAGCTTTGTTAATCATCTGTGTATGCTGATTGTTTCAACGCTCCAGTACCAACCAGCTTTGGAAGATCTGAACTGCAGGAATCATGAGTTCAACTATTATGTACATCAAGCTACACGTGACTTTGAATTATTCAAGGTGAGAACATTGCACTTAGTTTTTCAGAAGCTGTCTTTGCGTAAAATTAAACTCTATCAGAAGAGTGGTAGGCTCTCATATCACCTAGAAACAGTTGTTTTCAGTTTTTCCTTCATCTTCTTCCTCCATTCCAAAGGCGTAGGTCTCTTCTTTCTTCTACTTTAATTTTTTTTAATCCATCATCTGTTGTACTAAAACGATCTTATAACTACCTTAAGCCTCTCTTTTCCTCCATATTCCTCTTAGATACCATACTATCTATCACATAGTCTTGATATATGACATCAAGTTATTCCAATAGACTCTCTTTTTACCTTTGTTCCAGCAATGATTTCAACTAAAATTCTGTTTAGGAATTTTTTATTAAATATTTTTGGCCTTTAACAGATATAACAAATCTTCTACTTTTCATCATATTGTTCCAGTAGTGATTGAATGTAGCAGAGTCAGACCTGCATGATGCAAGACATTATTAGCTAAACTGGGGTAAAGATCAGGTTTGGTTTGAATTCTAAGGGGTTCTAAAGGTGAAATAAGGCAACTTGCTTAAATGCCTTGTTTTATTCTCCAACAAAATTCAAAATATCTTACATTTGTTAATAATTTGTTATGCTGCTTGAATCTGACCATATGCCAGGTCATACAGACAAAAGAAGTGTCTGAAGGCCAAGAACATATTTCTGGTCAAAATAAGAGATAGAAGAATCCACTTACCAGCTACCACAACTTAGTTGTTAGGGCACTTGCCTACAAGGCTGGAGGCCTTGATCAAGTCCCAGACTGATTTTTTTCTCTCTCTCTGATTTACCAAAGAAAAAATCAAACGCCTTATGTCTGTTTGACTCTGGGCCTGAGCCATTTGGAAACTTCAGTAAAGAAGAAAATGTTTGCACATCTCAAAGCAGGAATGTTTTTAGACCCTTACATATCTTTTGCAACTTTTCTCTTTTGCATTTTAAAACTCTAAATGCATTTCTATTTTGTAAACTGTGTCCTATTTGACATAAATAAGATGTTCAACTTTCAGCACCTTTTTCTGTGTTCCCAGAAGAGCTTCAGTCACCTTCTTGTCTTCTCTCCTGTGAATGCAATAAATATCCAGAGTTTGGGGATTTCACTTTTACCTAGATGTCCTTTAGCTACCTTTCTTCAGTACTTCAGCTGGGCTGGCTCTTAACTGAGGTCCAAAATGCATTGGGCTTTACTGTGAGTTTTTGTTTGCTTACAAATTTGATTATATTATTTTAAAGCACAATATCACAGAGGGTCCAGAGGAAGCTCCTCCATAGACATTCCTTTTTTACTCTTTCATATGTCTAGATTTACATGTCATTTATAATAAGAGTTCCAATTCCAGTGGAGACAACTAAAGTAAAATTTAAATAGCTTTCAGTGAAAATGATTCAGTATTGCCAGAGACACTGCTGTGAAGGGCATCGGAATCATGATTTTCTTGTAGAGCAGGCTTGATGATGTGTCAATCACAGAGCAAGAAAACTATGCATATGTCATAGCTTTCTGCAGAAAGTATGACCTTTCAAATTCCTGTCAATTTAAAAAACCATGAACTTTATTTTGAAATCATAAGAATGATCAGTATTATTGGAGTAACCTCAGTTTTTCTCTCTTTTATTCTAAGGATGTGAGATTTCTGTGAAGGGAAAAAGTAACAACATGACAACTGCCCATTTTTGTGAGAAAGCATATGGATATTCTCCAGCGTTGTAACTGTAACTCAGTTTTATGAACTTCATCACATAGTCATTGTCTTTATTTCATGTAGATAAAGGATTTTTGTGGGTTTTAACTTAGATTGTGAAATGAATGACGGTCAAAAGTGAATGATGGTCAAAAGCAATATTTTATGTTCTCCGTTCTTCAACATCTGCTTGACTGAGGTTGAAATTGGTCTGTTTGGCTGCACTGACATTACTAGGAGAAAGCACAGGCCATAGTAAGAGGACTGTAAGAATGGGCTTCTTCTGTTTTGAAGCTTCCAGCACAGCTGTGTGGGGCAGAGGGAGCAGGAGGGACTGGCAGCGATGTCCCCTACCATGGCAGCTACCCAGGCTGTGCAACAGAGCCCTCCCAGGAGACCAGGGGAGGCCCATGCTAGAGCAGGGACACATGTGTGCCAAGAACAGGGCAAGGGGGCTCCAGGCTTGCTGAAGAGAAGCCTCTCTCTGTCTGTACCCTGTCAATAAAGAGGATTTAAAGTGTGGAGGGTGTGTAAAGGATTCTGTTTGCACTCACAGCTGGGCTGTGAGAGAATGCAGGAATGGGGAATGGGATTGCATGGGCATCCCAGAGCCAGGGAAAGGCTCCCAGGGCATGAAGCTGATGAACAGGAGATGACAAGGGACACTGACCACAGCAAGAGGCTGTATGGAAGGGTCGGGGTGGCCTAGGATTCCACCACCATCCCCAGGGCTCTGTCCCTGTCCCACCAAGGGAGGCAAAGGGAGAGGCTCTGGAACGGCTGAAGCAGCAAATCACTTCCCCAGGCACCAAGGCAGCCAGTTGTGCTGGGCCATAGCACATCCTCCAACCTGCTCCTTGGAATCAGCAGGTCCAGGCCAGAGCTCAGCTTGGAGTAGACAGTGCAGCCCAGCACTCTGTGGTGATTTCTTATCACCATTATTATTTTAGAGAAAAATGTATAAACACTCATGCACACACTTCGTTATGAAGTATCATTTAATAATCTATTCTCATGCAAGTTTACATGCTCGTGTAAGCTATTAGGTATGATTATTTAAGGAAGTTAACTGGAGTTACTAAATATTCCTGTCATATGCTTTTGGGGAGATATTTTTCCCCAGGCCTATAATCACATATAAGAATTTACAGCATATACTACATACAGTCTTGGCAAATAGGACTGTGGGGAAGAAATTATAGTGCAATAACTCCTTTCTGTTTTCCCTCTTGTTTTAGTGATAGCACTGACACAAATTGCAAAGGAAATATGACTTCAAGTAAGCATTTCTGTGGTTCAAAATGCTGTTTAAACACTTTCAGGTCACCTTAGGGAATGTATTTCACCAAGGACTTTGTTTTGGTGGTTATGTGTGACTGGGCACTTGTGCACTAAAGTGTTTCTCCGTGTGAATGGAAAGCCCATGGGGATGTTTTTTAGTGCATTAGTCTGAGATTTATCATAACAAAAGCTTGCTAAGGAGAATTAGTCTTTTGTTAATTGAAGCTAATGGCTTGGTTTTATTTCACTGAGTTTTGTAATGCTAGTTTATAGGTAAATAGGGCCAGATTCTGAGGGGAGAATTTTTTTCTATTGTAAAATGTTTTGATAAATATTAGAAATTAATCTGATCGCTTTAATTTCTCGACACTGCCACTTAATGTTAAACATAAAGCTAAGTGTTTCCTAATAAAAAATATTTTATCCATTGCATCATATTAGAGGCTTCAACTCATCATTACACTTTTGTGTATTTGCATGCATGCATGCATGTTTACTTTAGTTCCTCAATAACATGTGGTTTCCCTGATTCCTTCAGGCCACTACTCATCTTCTAGCTTAAAACTTGGAGTTTGAATACATCTTTTCCAAAAACACACATATCTTTCTTTCCACATTGTCTTCAGTTTTAGTAAAATCCATCAAAGCTAAATCAGGGGCTACGCTCTTGCTACCTCTTGCACCACTGATCCTGGCTGCACAGGTTGCTGGGTACAGGGTCATGGTATCACAGTCCAGCAAAACAACATCTGCTAGAGTGATTAGAACTACATCACTGTTGGTGGAGAAATGTCTGTAAAATTCTTTGAAGATGAAAAGTCATATTCACAGGATAATTGATACAGAATTCTATCAAAATGACATGGAGTCCTGAATACCTTTTCTTCTGTGCCAAATCCCTTATCAAAATACCCAACACAATGTTAGAAACAGGGGCAAATGTGTCTGTTTTGCAAAGACAGATGAATACAAATCAGTGAAATCAGGAAGGTGGTCATTTCAATTTACAGAGCTTGGTTCAGATGACAGAGGGTGGGTTCATACAGCTATATGCCCACGTCAGTGTGTTGTCACATTAGTCTCTGTGTGTATCTGGTTCCCACAGAACATGACAATTTGTGTCTAGGGACTTCCAAGGCACATAAAATGCAAGCAGCTCTTTGCAGATCACATGGCATGTTTTCTGTTTTTGAAGTTATGTAAATATGTAGCTGAACTGGGCAAAGGACTCCAGAGCTGCACTTTGCAAGTCTCCAAAATGCTGCTCACAGTCCTTGTGTACTGGCAGACATGAAGCTTGACCACCCAGGCACTGAGGATTGAAGCACAGTGAGGAGCTACAAGTACAGGCTCCAGCTGGAGATCCAGATAAGCTTACATCACAGAAGAAGGGGCTGTTCTGAGAGCAGTCAAAGCACTGAAGTCCAGAGACAGCACTTATCAACAGCTGCCCAAAAAAGCAGAGTAACATTATGGTGTGCCACGAAGTTCAGATGATGTGCTTCCAGCCTCCAAACTGTGCGTGTGTGTCTGTGTGTGTGTGTCCGTCTGTCTGTGTGTGTGTGTGTGTGTGTGTGTGTGTGTGGCTCATATTGCATTAGTTTATTTAATGACTGAGGGGAAAGATGTCTGAAATTATGTTTTATTATCCTCTTCTATAATTAAAAAAAACAAAAAAATCAGAGAGGAAAAATACAAAAAAGAAGTGTGTGTTGTCATGGCTAGTGTTTACTGATCCCTGACATATGACCTTCCTAAAAAAAGGGTTCTTAACAGTGGCCCTGGATATGACAGGGTTATTGTAGAATCAATCTGCTGTGAGCACAGTAATAGACTAGAATTTTTACAGCTGCCATTTTCATTATCAGATAAGCAAGGCTTAATATCAACAGAGCAAAAAACCTTAACACTTTTCTTGTACAATACCCTGCACAAAATCCCCAATCTTTCTTTATTTTTCACAGCAGAAAACATTTATTAAATTTAATCTTCCCTCATGTGGAGCAAGCTGGGAATTTAAGATTTACAAACAATGCTGAGCCTTCAGTAAATATACTTCAGGAAATTTTCTTCAGTTTGGAAGAAAAACCTTTGGTCTTTCTAGTTTTTAATATTCTCTTCTACTTAAATTTTTGTCTCCTTCGGGTACTCATGAAGTTTCAGTACTTGTCTGTTCCCAAATTTAGTCATCAGAAATCCAAGTATTTTGTATAAATTAACTATCTTGGATGGGAAAAGATTGGCACTTCCAAAAGATACCTGCCTACTGAAACAATGTCCCTTCAGGTGTAATGAATATTTGATTAAGGTGCTTGCACTAAGGTCCTCGATTAGGGATCTTAAAGATCTTGATTAAGTTCTTTGCCCTTCACTTTTAGGGAACAAATCATGCATGGCATCAGGTGAGATATATGTTACCTTTCCACCTTTCTGCTGAGGTTGTAAGCAAACTTTCATAGTTTCTAAGTTTACACTGGCCAAATAACTCCTCAGACAATACTTTTGCTTATTCCATTCCACTTATATCTGAATTATTCACTGTGTTGCACTTTATAAACATTTACAGTTGATATGTTCTAAAGGGAACAAATAACAGTTTGCCTGCTATGAATGTGGGCTTGGCTGCCAACTCCAATGCCAGCAGTACAGAGAAAAAATTTCTTTACTTTCCCCTTCAGGATATTGCTGGGAAATAAGGCATGGGAAGAACATTTTTCTGCTGAAAAGTAGTATTCAGTACAGAAGCAATTCACATTGCAGAGGAACTTGAAGTTAAAAAAAAATTTTGCTTAAGGAAAAGCTTTTATAGCAAACTGTACAATAATTATAACTATTTTTTCCTCTAAATTTTTGTTGCCATAAAAAATCCTTTCAATATTTTTAATATTAGAACTAATTTTGTCAAGGAAATAAAATACCAATGTAAATAGAAAACTATAAAAACTATAATTCCTAAACAAAGAAGAAACTTGTGGAATTACAAAATAGTTAGAAAATGTTTAAATTTTGGCTTTAATATTGGGAAAGAAGAAAATCTGTTTCAAAATGACTTATAAAAAAAGAAATTATTCAGGATTCTTTGAAATGCTTTGAACATGCGAAGCAGATCTATGCACTTAGGATGACTGATGGTTTTTGGATTGAAACGGCTGTTTTTTACTCAGTATCATAGCATTGCCATCTGGAATTATTAATCTGTAGGATCCCTTCAGAGTTTTGACAAATGACAGATTCCCAGGCTAGAAAGCACTGATGTGTCTCTGCAGCCCATTGGGACAGCATCAGTCTTATCCCTTGTCTACCAGTTTGTCTACCAGAACATCTTTCTGGTAGACTTTCTGGTGAACTAATTAATACTGAGGAAGAGATGAGCATCCTTGTGCCAGTAGTAAATCAAGACCAATCCAGGATCTGGCAGCTACCACAGAGCAGCCAACACTTGGGGGTTTTCTAAGACATGGTGACAGACCTTTATTTTTTTCCCAGCAGGCAAAGCTTAGTTTTAAATCCCCACAGAACAGAATCAGGTCACATTGAGCATGCACATTGCTTATCTTAACTCAGTGTACAATTTGTATATATATCTTCATATTCATCATGTCAGGGTTGGTAGTGAAGATCAAACTCAGACTTGCGTGTCTGATCTCAATGATTAACTCTTGCAGTATAAAGGAATCTACAATGCAGGTCTTCTAAAAACTACCTTGTAATGAGCAGAGAACTTAACAGATAGCACTATCATTACAAGTAGGACAGGTATAAAGCTCTTCCTAAGTGGAGGGAGCATCTTTGCTTACTTCTCTTCAGTCAGGCAATGCTTGCACCAGCAGAACCAAACAGCTGCCTTTGCATCCCATGAAGAAACGTTTTCATGTAATATTCTAAGTGAGATCCCTCCACTGAGGTCACAAAAGGAGTTTTCATAATGTCCTTCCTCTAAGACAGTGGAGATATGCAACATCCAACAAGGATGATGGCGCTAGTTTTCTATTTCAGTCTCCATGAAGTCACGCCTGCCAAGGTATCACTGATCTCCTTTCATTTATTTTTGAGCCCTTGTGTAGAGATACCAAAGCAGAACAGGTCAATATACAGAGCTACCCATAGAGAGAAGGCAGCACTATTTGAGATAGCACATTTTTCAAGAGCAAAGACACAAGAAAAAACTTTCATCTTGATTTTTTTATGCATCCCAGAACCTGGATGTTTTTATGGTCATGGACTCAGCCTGGGAGTTGAGTGGGTGTGCCAGTCCTGCAGGACAAGAGTGCCTATTCCAGCTTTAAAACACAGTAATACAAATCTTGTTCCATAGTACACCAGCTCACACTCCCTGTACTCTGTCTAATTCATTAGAAGAAAGCTGCCCACAATGAAATGCTGGATACACAGCACAGCTGCCCTCCTTGCACTCTGAGGACGCAGACACCTCTTGTTTGGAGGTGGATATTTACACTATTCCAGAGCTCTAAAGCAGTGTGAAGGTCCTGGCATCTACAGTTGAGAGACACCTGCAGCTGCGTTTTCTTTGACTCTGGACTGTCCCAGCAGTGAGGCTGCTTGACAACATGCTTTAGAACCATGTTTTTAACTAGATCCACAGTTTGGGCTTTTTTTCTGAAAACATGGCAGTGTTCTAAAAATAAAAAAAAACCTTGAAAATTGAAAGTAAACTACACAGAAATGTTCAAAATCTTGCTATTTTCTGCTGAGTACATCAGTGAAAATAAAATTATCTTTACTTTGGGCTGTGACTTTAAAAGATGCAACCCAAAGTCGCAAATGATATAATTATTACCTGACCTTTCTGGAATATGAGCTGCCAGGAAGAAAAAGCTACTTATGAGCCACAAAGTCCCTGCCTAAACACTCTTGGGGAGTTTGGACAGAAAGAACCTTCAGGGCTTGGCTTTGGAACATACACACACCTCCAGTAAGAAGAAAAAAACATCAGGAAAAAGCATGTGAATTTAATGTAAATAATTATATTCAGTCTCCCATGTTTGAACATTTATTCAAATGTGAAAGGTTTTCTTGAAGCCGAAAGTGACAGCCTGGTGTGTTTTGGATCCTAACCCAAGGGAATACACCTCCTTCCATTACACAGTAAAATCACATCCCTGCTGTTAAATGGCTCCCTGCAGAAAGACTAAGAGCCTTTTGCACAGTCTCCTGTTGCACTGCAGGGAGAATTCAGGACTTGCATTCAAAAGCAAGCACATGAATTCTGTTCCAGACTCATGATCCTTTTTCAGCTGGCTGCTGCACTGATGTAGTCACATTTGCTGTGTAACTGAAGTGTGCTGGAAAGGTTCCCCAGTTTGATTATCCCTTCCAGAGCTGGTGAAAGCATGCTTTTTTTTTCCTCTTTTTTTTTTTTTTACCATTTTATCTTGCTTAATCAGGGCTAAGTAAACATATTACACACTAATAATAAAATCACTGGAAATTCTCTATTTAACCTCTGTGATTTTCTTTAAAGGGCTCAAACAAAGACCAGCAGGATCTCTAATCTTATAATCAACAATGTTACATCACCAGCAGCCTCTGTTTTATCTGTTTACAGATGGGGCTAATGTTGTTAGAGGGCGGTGACATTAACTGTTACTGTATCAGTAGACGGTGCAATTGCATAAGGCAGCCCAAACTTTGCTGCCGCTTCTGGCTGCAATTGCTTAGAGGAAACTCCAGAGATTACTTTTAGTACCACAAGACATCGTTGTGGCTAAGTCTGGAGCAGCAGATCACAGAGTTGCCACTGAAGATGCCACAGAAGCCTTTGCTGAAGCCTCCCAGCAGGAGAAGGGCACCAGAAGCAAATGCCTTTTGCCAGTGAATGACTTTCCTCTGGCCCAGGCAACCCCAGCTAACTCAGCATGGAGAGAGCGACCAGAGGCAAAGGGTTCAGCCTGCTCCCCATTCCTCAAACATGATGTTCCTCCAGCCAAAAGGTGTTCCTCCATCCTCACAATCTGCCTGGTTCCAGGATAACCCTGGGTGCAGGCAGATAAGGATGCAACTGGCATTGCAGGAAGCCAACCACCAGCCCGAGAGGAAGGGACCCTGGGATGGGGGCTGACTGCCATCTCAGCTGCTGCACGGCTGCAGCATCACCTTCCCCGCCCCCTCCACAGGCTGTGTCCTGGAAAGAGCCACAGCTGATTATCATCATGCCTCCCACATAAGGGGGATGTCCTGGAAAGAGCATTACTCCAGCCAGCCTCCCACAGCTCCTTGCTTGAAGTTAAAAGCCCGATCTAACCCTTAACAAACATGAATAAAAGTGCTAGGGAAGGAATTTTAATTGGCCAACACTGTAAATTCTTTGAAGGTGCTATGTCATTATTGACTAACTTTTAGCTCACCTGAGCCAGCCAGAGGGAAGTGATGTTAGTTTTGAACCCAGGATATTACTCTTACCGTGTCCTAGCACCCCACTATTAAACTGCATCTCTTCACATTGAGCAGATCTGTTGTGCCTCATAGTGCCAATAAAACCTTGCCTTGCTTCTGCACTGAGTTTGCAGGGAGGGTTGGTGCTAGTTTCTTCTCATACCTCTGCCTGGCTCTGTTCCAACACCAGCACATGGCTCACCCACATGCAATTCTGAGCACCCACAGAGTGCAGCAGTGTAGATAACCTTCCCCTCTCTCCCACTTCTTCCCAGGAGTCCCCTCCCTGCCCTGAGCTGAGCTGTTGTTTCTCCCCCATGCAGATGCCAATGCAAAAAAAACAAGTGGGGAGCAAGGACAAGACAAGGAAGGTGAGTTCATTTTAACTGACGTGAAATCAGAAGCCATCCAAATAGGAACCTGAAAGCATGCACACTGAGCACAACAAAATGTTCCATATGGAACTCAGGTAGTAAGTATTTGTTAGACAAGAGAAGTTAAATTCATAAAGAGATTCTACACAGCCCCACCACAATGCTTTCCAGCAGACCTGAGAACGGTCTTTGTGTCCTCTGCTGAAAGAAATCAGAAATGATGAATTTCAATCTTTTCAGGTGACCTAACCACAAGATGTGGGGAGTTTTGCTCTTTTTTCCATTATAAAAGGTCCTTTTAATTAAAAATAAATGATATCTGCTATTTAAGTGTTTGCTGTCCTTCAGCTCCCACACGATCACACTAAAATATCAGGAATACTTCCACTACAAAATAAAAGATATGATGAAGCCCAGAGGAAGAAACTTTGTAAGTGACAATTTTCTCCTTCCATAAAGATGTACACAACTAAATCTGAAGTTTATGCACAAAAGCAAATGAAATATTGTGTATGGAAATTCTGCTGACATTGATAACTAAAAACATCACTGCTTTAAGTTTTTGGTTTGTATTCTGTTCATATGAAGGACCCTTTTAATGGCCAGTTTTAAACACCCAGGAGACAGCATCAAGCTTTTATTACGCTCATTAGCAGCTCCTGAACAGTTCCTTTCAGTCTCCAACAAGGTATTTCTTCTCTGCTTTTAAACCACATGTTATAAACATTTGAGAATCATTTTTTATTCCCTTCTTCTATCCTAGCTGAGTAGCCAGTGTCAGTGTGCAGTACATGTACCAGGGATAACCAGTGACAGAGGCAGCTGCAGTGGGAACAAGGAACTGCCTTGGCAGATGGATGGACATCTCTCCCATGGATGAGGGAAGGGTTCCAGCACCCCTGGCCCCACCAATGATCTGTCCCTGGGAGCAGCCCAGTCCACATGAGGGCAACAGTTCCAAAACAGCACAAAAATAATTCTACTGTTACAAGAATGTATTTTTGTTTGTATATCCACATTTTGATGATGGCTTTAGAAACCTTAAGCCTATTCCTGCAAAGGTCAGTAACCATTCTATGTGCTACCCTGAGTTGCTGAAATGCCTGAGTAAAAATAGACTGTTGAATGAGAAACCTTCCACAAATGAATTTTCTAATAGCTTTGATATTGTTGTCAGCACAGATTTCATGGATGAACTGAAACTAGCCTGAACTTGTTGAGCCACCCAAGTTCATCAAAAACTGCAGGAGGAGCTTGGATGGGCAGGGTAGAAAGGCCCTAAAGGTGATTCCCACCGCGTTTAAACCTAGACCTGTTGTCCAGAACAGCCGCAGTGGTCTCTTTGTGGTTTGCCATCACCTAGAAGAAATAATCAGAACCATCACAGTTCCAAGACATGAGACCATGCAAAATAAGTGAGAGACAAGTATACAGAATCCAGTAACATCAGCCTGAGAAAGTTCAGGTTGGACATTTCTTTCAGACAAGCACTTCGTATACATCATGACCGTCAGAGACTGTAAACTCTTATCCTGTTGAGGTTATTTAAAATCAAAGGCCAGTGTGCCAACAGCTGCATAAGTGAGGAATGCCTAAGAAAATAAATACCACTTAGAGTGCTATTTAATGTTGTTAACTGCAGTGGGTGGAGGCTGGAGGGCAGTAGTTTTTAACAGGTTTTATTTGAAAGACTAACTCAGTGTGGTTGTCACGACAGTTGTCTTTGTGACTGAAGTTGTATTGCTAACAGATGGAAATCTGGCAGCTTTTTCTAATTTCTGCAGATGCTTTGCAGAAGGAATTACCATCCTAAGTGATTCTAACACTAACCTTACAGAAACCTTTCTCCAATGTGTTAATAAACAGAACATTTTAAGGTTGTTCTGCTCAAAAGAGTCAAAATGCTCAACTGTGCCTCCCTTTCAATCTCTTATCTTACAATTTAGCTTTAGAATTCTTTTGCGTAAAGCCTCTTACTCAACTGAGAGTTGGATATGTAGCAAAAGTCAGCCTAGTGCTCAAAATACCCATTTTAATTATAAAATTACCTACCAGGTTGTGTCTTCATTAATGAGCTAAGCTTGTGGACCGTCTTGTTCTTGAAAACTGGCATTCAGTACAATAGCAAAAAAGAATGATTTAACAAGAGAACTATCTAAATTGGCAATCATTTCAAAGGAATGAATAATATTCTTAATAGCTTCGTAATGTTTCATCTTTTTGCTTTGATTGGCACTTTTTTAACTGTTAACACTCTTTTCAAACTGGCAACACATTGCCTCATTCTAATCTGCAGTAAGCCCTACAATATTACACACCAATGAGAGTGCTAAACAGGCTCAGAAACAACACACCACTGAGATGTTTTGAGGCACTTGGTGTATTTAATGGATCTCTGTCCTTTATACAAGATTTTAGGAAATCAGGAGATCATATGGTTTTGTTTTGTCTCTTGACAGTTTGAAAATATGGATGCTGTAGGGCTTATCGGTGAAAATTTATTTGTATAATCAATGTCCTGGTCAGCTGAGTGAAAGGGATACTTGCTACTACAGCTATAGCTCTTTGAGATTACTGATCATGTGCATCCACACTGAAGGTGACTTTAACAAATGAGCAAAACTCTTGATATTTTTCCCTGTTTTCATACTTAACACTTTGACCCTCACTGGCCAAAGGCAGTAATCATATAACTCTGTAAGGAACAGAGATGAAAACATGATATTGAGACATGCAGACCATTGGAGCATTTCAGAGAATGAGTCAAAATTAATTTTGAATTTTTTTAATGGTATCTGCATGACCTCTGAGCCATCTTTTGGGTCTAAGCATTCTAACTTGAACCAAGAAAGATACTTTCCCTTAAATAATGCACTCACTGTAGAAAACAGACAAATTAGATCCTAAGCTTAGGTGCCATATTCAGGCAAGTCAGATCTTTCCATGGAGGCTTTCAAATGCCTTTTTTCTTTGGCCATTTTCTTTACAGGACACCAGACACTTCATTTTGGAGACCTTTTCTATCATTAACTCAGAAATTAGTATTGTCAGTCAGTTTTGTCAAGAGGATGACCATCTTTTTTACAAAAAGCCTGAGTTACCTGCAACCCAGAATTGTCTGTCTTTTCAGAGTGCAGTCAGGTAGTAGTTTCAACAGTGCAGTAGCCTTCTCAGCAGCCCCAAAGCATGGACACACACTATGGGCAGAGAAGAAAAACAAGTGTTGGTTGCAGTATATAGGAAGCAAGTTTCCAGGCTCAGGCTTTAGTGAAATTACTTGTTTCCTGCCTAGAAATCTCAGGCAGCTATTATAGAGAGGAGAGGAGATGCTCCTGTGAAGTAGGTGTACTTACCTTCTGCTGCTTTTTGGCCCAAAGCATGACCTTGACTGCATATAAGTTTCTGTTCTTTTTCCCTAGCAATCAAGTGAAAAGAAGTTGCAAGCTGTGGTGACTAAACATATCCTGGAACTATTTGTAGGTAAAAAATTTCCAGCTCTGTCCTGAGGGATCCATATAATTTTTCTGGATTACATTTTTGAAGGGACCAGATAATTTGCTATTTTATTTATACAGACTTCTCTGTCAGAATGCTTCACCTGCAGAACCTCTGGAAAAGCACAAATTTTCCCTTAAATCACACAAAGTTTAACATGCAGTGTCCCAGACAATTTCTGCTTGAGCTCTATAAAAAGGATATAGACATTCAGGTGGCAGAAAAAGACTGTGTTCTGGGAAGGATGAAATAATGACTAGGATTGGTGAAAAGGGGTGAGGACTGTAGCAATATCTCTCAATTCCCTTGACTGTAAAATGCCAACTCGGCAAAGGAATCAATCTCTGTTTGATCATAATCTTGTTTCAGTGCTGGAAGATATTGTAGTACTTGCAAGCTTTCCAGAGTGGTTTAGCAGTGGCCCAACTTTGCATGGGCATGAGAGTAACCAGCAGGGCATCTTGAAATAGAAATGTCTTCAGCTGCTTGACAAATGTTACGAGAGGCCAGAGGGTTAGACAGTATGTCAGGTAGAAGTACAAGTCCCAAACATTTTTACAAGAAAACTAGACCATAAACTCCCAAAATCTGTGCATAAGTAATACTACACAATTGAGTCTATTAAGAATTTATAGCACTTTTTGCCTCTGGCTTCTTATGATCTAAGAAAGATCAAAGGCTGAGTGACCTCAACACTCAGTCAGATGTTCAAGATGGAGTCCAGTATTCCTCCTAGTTGATGACTGCCTCACAGGGAACACTGAGAAGCTTGAAGAAGAGGGCCTTAAATGCTTAAATGCTTAACTTGCACCCAGTTAACTTCTAGAGTAAGTACTATTTTTTTAATCAGCATTTGTTAAACCCCAGTATACACTGCAGCTAAAAGAAATCTCATGCAACTGGTCTTAATCTTGGTCATTAATGAATAAGCCTGTCAGCCTTATCACAATAAGAGTTAACGTACTCTAGTTAACAAGTTACTGCTATTCATGTTTCTTGTATTTTTCCTTCAGTAGGCTGTTTACTACACATTGCACTTACAAAGTTCCATTACTTACATAGATAGCAATAGTGCATGAAGTATGTCTCCAGCTGTTTTTAACTTTTGTGACCTATGTAAACTCTGAGCTTTGAAATAGCTTATGCTAACTCCTATTGAGAATAAGTTAATTCCCCAGCTGACTAGTTATAAGTATTTTAAAGGCTGTGGTCTCAAGTGAGTTTTAGATTTCATATTTCATCTCAAAACAAAGCTAAAACTTTCCTATCTTTAGCTAGAAAGCTGTAAATCAGTACCATCTTCTTATAATGTTTGTACTATCACAGGGTTTATACCCCTATTAAAAAGATATCTTGAAGATTTGCAGTTTACTAACTAATTCACACTGCAAATTTCCATGGGTAACAAAGTGCCCTGTCAGACTATGGCACCATATTTTCTCTTGATTCTACAAAGGGAAACTGCAAACTCACAGTGCCATATTCAAATAAACCTGCTGTAAATTTAAAAATATATGATGAATATCTGTCACACACATGCATTTCTCTCGTCAAACCCAAGAAATAGAGACCAACAGAAGCAAAATTATAAACAAACAGTATTCTTAGAGATAGTCAAAACACTAGACAAAGGTACATATTCTGGTCTGTTCTTCTCCATAGATCAACTAGTGTTTTTTGTAGGATGCATTCATTTGAAAAATTATACTCTCTATTTATTCTAAGATTCAGCAAAATGGGAGTAGCCATTTTAAATCTGTGTGACCAGGTAAAACCACCAGCATTTCTTCCTACAAACCCATTTTAACCTGATGCAATTCCTTGTGCTGATTCACATACAGAGGACACCAACTCTGCATGTAAAAACTTTCTGGGGTACTTTACTTTCTTTGTGGGCAAGATCTACCCTTGTACAGTGCAACTCTGAAAGAACCTTCAGATGGAATCATGGAATCATACAGTGGTTAGGCTTGGAAAGAACCTTCATCATCATCTATGTCAAACTCCCCTGCCATGGCAGTGACACCTTCCACTAGACCAGGTTGCTCAAAGTCCCATCCAACCTGGCCTTGGACACCTCCAGGGATAGGGAGTCCACAGTCTCCCTGGGCAACCTGTTCCAGTGTCTCACCACCCTCAGCCACAGTAGAGTTTCATTCTAATATCTGATCTGAGACTTCAGTTGAAGGCTGGAAAACACAGAGAAAGTTGCTATGCAAGGAACATAATGTGTGTCATAGGAAGTGGCAGGGGCAGAAGTTCTGTTTCAGCTTCCCAGAGGTTTGAGTGACAGACCAGTGAATGGTAGATGGAAGACTGAAACTTGGGTTGCACTCCAAGACACATGCACTACCTATGGAATGACTGCTCCTCTGTTCTTATGTTTTCAGTGGCAGTTGTCTAGCAGACAAAACACAAATCAGCCTAAAACTCCCTGGGCCTTGTATTTTGCAAGTCTTGATTTTGCAAGACTTGCATTGGCTTTTTTTCCTTTGAATATAGGCTTTGGTAAGACAGTTGCAAAAGCATTTTCTAAGAAAACAATTTAGTGACTAGATTACTCATCTTCAACAAATGCTGAAAATTAAGGATTAATGATGATTAATTTCAGCCAGAATTTTCCTAAGTCATTTTTTTTCTGTCTGAAATTGTTATTTCATTTATTCAAGATAATTGACATCCAGGGCTTCCAGTGCCAGCCAGAATAACATTTAATATCATGAGCTAACATTTTATAAGTTAAAGAAAAATTAGAAACAGACAAGATTTTTCACATTAACCCATAGTAAAGAAGCACAGTATATGACACCACGCTGTTAATTCTGATTGAAAAGTTGAATTTGGTCTGTTTTGATCATGGAATCCCAAGTCAGTAAACAGAGCTAAGTGGACCGTAAATCGAGGTTGAAAAGAATGATGGAAATGGTAATGACAGCATAAAGCTTAATGGGTCTGTGGAACTTAAAAAGTCACAAGTGTTACCCAGAAATGGAAGAATTGACAGCATAATCCATTTATTATAAAGCTGTTACTGTAAAGGGGGTAACACCACCACTTAGAGTCTCACCTTGTGGTCTCAAAGGAAATATTTTTCTTAAGAACAATTGATAGAGACATACAGCAGGACACTGCATTTGAAGCAGCTCAAGTGTGGATCCAGCATCTCAAGCTCTTTCTTGCTCAGCCTAAGACACACCTGGAAGATGTAATCATAGATCTCATGCAAATACTTCCAGGGGGATATAAACCTAGGCTTTGTTATAGAATGTTTTCCTTCCATATCACATTAAACATTTTCCCAACTTGGAAAAAAAAGAATTACTCACTTTTTCTTACTAGGAGTGTTAATGGCTGATGGATTTCTTTTTCTCTGTACACGTAATTGCACAACTAGTCAGTTTGCCAGCAAGCTCTTCAATCAGTTAATAAGACAGTTAATAATGTTAAAGCCCATTAACTCCCACCAATATTAATTCCCTATGTGTCAATTAAAAGGTAAAAAGCAATTTTCCACTGTCATTTTATTTTTGCATTTGTATTTAAGGATACAGACCCACCTAGTCTTTAGTCCTGCACTTCTGAGTAAAGCATTTATATTCTTTCATTATTTGATCCAACCCTGTGTAAAATGAAACAAATGCAAAACAAAGTCTTGACAGAATCACCATCATTTCAATAGTCTTCAGACAGATTTTTGCTCCTCCTCAATCCATTTTTCACAAACACATGTATGTATGTGTGTATGTTTGTAGCTTATGTTTATTTTCTTTACTATCATGGTTATTGACTAAGAAAAACAGAAAATCAGGGTTACCTGGCAATAGAAGAACTGGCATTTAGCCACGGCAGCATCAATTTAATCAACTGCCCTTGGGAGCCCTATAAATTCATTGTAATGGTTGATCCCAATATAGAGAGCAGTTATACCTACTGCTGCTCATGCAATCTAGGAGAATGCCTTGCTAAATTTAGCACAATGTTTATCCCTATTGTGCCCATATGTTCTGATTAACCCGCCTATTGTCCTTCACCAACCCAGCAATCAGCTAAAGCAAGAAAAACTTTCTAGTGTGAGATAAACTAAACGAAAAGATTTTTTCAGCAGCTGTCAGCTGAAATAATTTGTAAAGCTAATACATTTTTCCAATCCAGTTTAGAAATCTATGAATCACCTAACTCCTAATTTATTTTCTTCAGCAGAAGAGCCTAAAATGCTAGCTTGTTCATCCAGTTTCCTTACATATTTATGAAAGGCCCTCGTATTTGCATGCATGTGTCTTCTTCACCACCCATAAAGTGGTGAAATTCTTGAAGGAAGGTAAGGAATTAAGTATTTCCTATTCATGCAGAGAATGGCAGTAACCTAAGCGCCAGTGTCTGAGGTTACTCTGTTTCCTAGGACATCCTGACATTTCACTCACCTTAGTCAAACGCATTTTAACATTTTAAATGTATTCACTATCACCCTTTCTTGCTGAGGGTATCAATTTGCTCTCTACCAAGTAAGCCTACCAAACTCATCTAAACTGATGAAACTGATGAACTAGTGCCTTCCTGAAAATGCAGTGTGAAAAATATTTTCTGCTGACTTCCATAAATCCTGGATCACATATAGAAACCATCAGACCGATAAAATAAATGTGCTGTTTGGGAGGACGTAGTAACAAAAGCAAGAAATGGAAAACCAGAAGCCAGTGCTCATTACTGGTAGAAGTAATAGTAACCAAAAGTTGTGAGAGTCATGGGAGTTCGACAGCAGACAGAGCAGCAGCACTGTCTCTTCCACTGAAGATCTTCAGTACCCCTGAGCTAAACCAGTGACTTAAAATTCACAGGCTCCACATACACTGCAGATTTCTGAGCCGTTTGGACTGCTGTGTTTCTAGCACACCTGAAGGATCTCATTTAGCTTGATACAGAGCCATCAGAAGGTGCTCCAAACAAAAACATTAGGAACATTTTATAGTTGGCAATTATTTTTCATCAAGATTTGAAGGAATAAAATTATTCCTCTGATTAAAGTAATGCAAGAAATTATTGTGACGGCATGGACAGATGATGTTGTGTGGACCTCCAAGAAGCAGGAATTATATTTTGCAAGATTAAGCCCACATATTGTGTATCACCACAATTGGAAATTTATCTTCCATATATTTTATCTGCTCCTCCTGCATAATAATGGCATAAACATCTTGGTACATTTCATCTAGAGCTTGCCTACAGGTCCTTGACAGAAAGGGCTGTAAACATAAAAAAGTCCCCCACACCATGAGAAAAGAAACACTATTGCGCCAGAATACATTTTTCTTTGCAAAATAAAATTCCTGACTGACTATGCAAAGCATATGGGATTGTAATGGGGCATTCCTTGTAAGGAACGAAGAGAAGGGGTTCTCAGGTAATAGCAGAGTGAAAGAATCCCCAAGCAAGAAACTTGTTAACACAGATGCTGAAGAAGATCAGGCAAATTCAGAGGTTCAAGGGAGCAGGGATTGTGGTCAGCAGAGCAATGGAAAGAATTTTGTCAGCTCCATAGTGGTGTGACTAGGAGTTGTGGGAGATCAGGCAGAGGCAGCAGGAAGGATGGTGAAAATTTAAGGAGAAGAAGCTATCTGATTCAAGCGTGAAAACTTCTGTACTCGGAAATGAGAGGGAGATGAACTTGGAGATGCAAAAAAAAGAGCTACTAAGGTAGAACATGGGCTTGGATTTGAAGGGAGACAGAGAGTAAAACCAAAGAACACTGCCACAGGTAATCATGTTACACACAGAGGATTGTTATAGCTATGCTGAGAGAGGATAAAATTGTTCCTGGGTTCATTCTCCCACAAACAGAAAGGAATTGGAAATCCTTGGTCTTCTGCATATGGGCAAGTGTCAAGAGGAAAGTAATCTGTGAATGGCATAATTGTATGCTGCTCTCCGGGAGGATGAAGTTGAATTTTGGATGGGGCTACAACTGTCTTCTAGCTCATGGACAGGAATTAGTCTGGCAGAAATAACCAGGAGCATGAGTAGCTGCTGGTCAATATTGCAATAGCCCGTTCTGAAGGAACGCCTTTGTAGCTTTGTTCTGAGAGGTGTGTGATCACTGCAGACCTGCACCGCTGCGGGAAGCTGAGATCTCTCACAACAAATGCCATTGACAAATGTGTAGTGCTAACACAGCTGCTCATAAAACTGGCAGGGTGTTGTTGGAAACATGAAAATTGAAGTAGCAGCTGAGGCTGTCAAACTGGAGACTTACCACTTTTAAACTGATACAGTTCCCTTATTGGAAATTTTCATTCTGAACTTCAGCATCTATTTTAACAGAGTTGTGTTTGAAAGAAACATCACAGTAATAATGTTTCTAAGGCTTACAACAGGATGGACATGGTTCATTAAGACATGTTCTGTATCAGTGACATCTATAGGGTCATCACAAAATATTTTCAGATATTTTGTGTGAGAAGTGCTATCTTAAAAGAGCCTCAAGAAAAAAGAGGTTGCC
Source organism: Anthoscopus minutus (assembly GCA_013399455.1). Classification (NCBI taxonomy): domain Eukaryota; kingdom Metazoa; phylum Chordata; class Aves; order Passeriformes; family Paridae; genus Anthoscopus; species Anthoscopus minutus. The sequence goes on along the minus strand of VWYI01010851.1, from coordinate 29,897 downwards.
TTTTAAGCCAAACTTCCATCTCTGCAAGGAGCAAATGTTGAAAAAAAGACCTGCCTTGAATAAAATTCTGGAGTTTGTAGCCTTCTTTTCACTGAAATACTGACTAGAAGTCGAAAACAACCAATTAAAATTCCGTTAATTTACATGAAGATTGGCTTTTAATTTGGGTAGTTTAGAAATGGTGATTTATGTTAATAGGGTGTGTAAGGTGTGTGTAAGGTTTGTGTTTCTGGCATCCTGCTTGTTACAGAACATATTTTTTACTTTGTAGCTTTTAAATGAAAATACATTTTAAAATCTCCTTCAAAGAAACTTGTGTTACCTTTCAGAGGAAAAAAATAAACAAGAAGAAAACATCAACCTCTCCTGAAACTTGGATGGTTCTTTGCAATAACCTTTTGAAAGTTTTCCAGTCTCTCATTTTGTACCTCCTTGGCTGTGTGAAGATATAATTAATAAAACCATGTCACAAGGAGCTTCCTATTAAATCATTTCACTGAGTTTTCTCTCCATTTAATTCTGTTTAGCAGAATGTTTACTGATGAGTCAATTAGCCAGTGCTTTGTTTGTTCAACTTAATGTCATCACATCACCATGAGATCACCGCAGCAAACACTGATCAACAGCAGCATTGTCATGACTGGCTGGTTGCTCCAGGCTGGCCTCAGGCTGGCCACATCAGAGGTCTGGCTGGTCAGTGGCCTTGGACTGGCTGTGATGTGCCATGGGGAGCTTCTGTGTGCAGGGGACCAAAAAGTACTTTTCAGTCATTGGTGAGGATCATCCTATGGTGCAACCCCTCAAGCAGGAAATAAAGAGGTAGACCAGTTTGCAAAGGCAGCTGTGACAACAAACCAAGGGCAAGTGGGTTGGTGTCTGCAACTGGAACAGACCCTGTAACATTGTGATGGTAGTTACCTCAAGAAACATTTTTTAAAGCACTGGAAATTATTAGGGACCAAGGTAGTAGATGTACCAATGGATATCAATATAGCAGCCCAGAAGGTCTCAATTATATTGGTATACCTGGTCAAGCACAACATCATCAGATCAGCTTTTGTGCATTATGTATTGCTGCCATAGATACAGATATTCTAGAGCTGAACAGAGGATGGCAAATGCATGTCAGGGTCACTCAAACCTAGTAACAGAATTACTTCATTTAGCACATCTGCCAGGCTGTCTCTTCAGAGATCATTTTCCCAAATATCTGTAAATGGGCACAGTCCAGCACAAGGTATACTTAGGTATATCAGCAAATGATGTTTCAGGGGGGGTTTTTTGTTCAGTGAAAATAAGATACTTTCACAGAGATGCTGAAAATCTAAATCATCCTCAAGGAGTGTCTGTTGCCTGTCATGGTTTAAACAAGGAAGAAAATTGGGCTCCTGACAAAGTTAATCAAGGGAGGCTTGTGTGTTGCCTCTTAGCAAGAGTTCAATTTTCTTCCTCTCTTCAATCCCCTGAAAACCTAGCAATCCATCCCCAGTTTCTAGCAAGGGCATAAGTATATAAATAAGCTGTTTCAGGGGGAGATAAAAATTTGTATTGCTAACTAGTCATAAAGGATATGGAAGCTAACAAGGACAGGTCAGTCCACAAATTGTGTTCCTGAAGAAAGAACCCACCCATTGCACAGCACCCACTACATGGTCTGTGTCCTCTATGTGGCACAGGCTCTAGGTCCTAATAATATTCTGGCACTGATGCTTATTAACAGTGCAATTTCAATAATCAGCATATTTTGTCAAATAATTGGTAGGCTGATGGTTATAAGAGTTGACACTGCCAATATCTCATAAAGGCTGAAAGAAATATTTCCCATTTCCACACTGCATAAACAAAGCATGCCAGACAACCTCAGGAATGCTAATGATCTCCAGTACTTTAGTATATTAAGTATTCATCAATTGAGCACAGACCACAACAATGTTTTGAGAGTTCTTAAACACATGAGAAACACATGAGAAATTATGTAAAGTTTATATGAGCTCATATAATCTTAGGTGATTATACAGCCAAGCACAAGATCACAGAAATAAGGTCATGTACCATATCTCTCCTGCTAGAAGGTTGTGCCCTACATATATTTGCTGGTGCCACATGCAGCCCAGAATTAATTGAGTCAAGCAATGAGTCGTCCACTTCCTCCCCTATGGCACTATAACCCAATCTAACAGATTACATTGTTGGGATTTCTTTTCCTTGATAATCAGACTTCACTGTCCTTAATTTCATCCCATTATATAATTCCTCACACTTATGCTGTAACTGCCATCCAAAAGCTTTGCAAGTGCTAATTGAGTTTCATAACAGCACCCCCATGAAATAAGTAAGTTCTGAGTCAGAGATGCAAAAACCCCAGTTTCTTGCCACAAGCCACATGTGGGATCCTATTGAGCACAACTGGGTCTCTGTCATTGACTGGGAGCTGTTTGCTTGCAATTTATGCATTAATCAAGAAATAAAAACTCTTTTCCAGAATGTAGGCCTGTCTGCTCCTACCAGTGTCTAGCTGCACTGTGCAGAACAGTTTACTTGTTCATTAATATTTGTGTCTTTTAAATATTCACATGTGTATCTTTCCCCAGTCATAATTTTCATACTGTTGATATTTGCTCTATCTATAAATAAACCAAGCCTTTTATTATGTGGCTCTTTTCTCATGGCTCTCTGATCTGGAGACATGTCTTTGCAGATTATGTGCCCAGAATTATACTCTGTGGAGTTTATGGAGATAAATCATGCCGTGACTTAGCCTCCTAGGCTGTGGCACCATACAAGAGGCACAATCCAGCTGGCTGCTCCAGACTGTCAGCTGAGACACAGTAGCTCACTGTGCATGTGCTGCTACCCCATTGTGCAGCAAAGTAACATGGTGTTCATGTGAGTCACCATCAACTGACCTTGTTTTTCGACGCAGTGCAGCAATGGATCTTGCTCTGTTATCACGTCTGAAACGAAGGACCCTGACTAACAGCTGGGGGACAGGAACCTCTACAGGCCAGCACAGGTTTTCTGCCTGAAAAACCCTTAATTTTCTTTAATTAATGCATTTGTGTTTAGAATACACAGTTAGAAATGGTGTTTTATTGTATATATCACTGTAGCATCTCAGGTTTTGAATTAAAGCAACTCAGGCAATATTCTAGATCATAATGTAAAAACAGGCAAGAGCTAGAAATCTTTTGGCTGCTTTGAAAACTAATGCATTTGGTTGTAATTTCTCTTGCTGAACATAATTTCTTTCTATTTATCTTCAATTTGCTTACTAGACTTTGGGTGATATTTATCTGATAACCGTTTTTCTAGATTGGATTTAATCATATTGCTCACTTGTTTTTTCACCACCCCTTCCTCTCAGATTATTTTGTATCATCTTTCTGCTATTCTCTCTGCTTTTGCTGTCATTTCTTAATGAATTGAATAGTACAGTGCACAGTGCAGATTCCTGCCATGTAAAATTCAAGACGCTTTAACATGGCAGAAATGAATGCTCTCAAAAATATATTGAGTGGTGAATGACAACATTTTCTGCGTGTTTTCTGCTACATATAACATAGGGATCATAACACATGTAAAAGATGGTACAGTATCTTCCCTGAATGTATTCAGTACTCATCCTTTCTCCACCCTGCCAGCAAAAGCAAACCCATAATAAGGAAAACTAGCAATCCTCTGCTGCCTGGGCAAAATAGTGCTGGAAAAGGAGAAAAATCTTTCTTTCCTGAGAAAAATAATCAAAGAACTCAAGTTATGAACTAGTGGGTGTCTCACCTGCATAGAACAATGGGTGTTTCTGAGCTATTGAACTTTGAAATTGCTTTTGAAAAGGCTCACAAAAACTGAGGCTAATATCTTGCATTAGCCTGCCCTGCAGCTCGCTGATCTCACCAAAAAAAGTTCTACTTGTGCATAATTAAAGGATCTGCAAACTACTGGTCAAGATAAAAAGATCAATGGCTATCATAAACCACACTACCTCATGGGATGAGCTCACCAGCAGCAGAAAAAGATGTGTTTTCTTTCTGTGAGGATTACTTGCGCTGGTGTGGTATAGGAGTTTGACAATCTCATCTCCAGTAGCTCTACTTGAAGACACAATGGAGTCTTTCTTCTAGGACAGCTCCTGTGTCTGAAAATGCCATCCAAATTATTTGCCTATCTGGTCTGATATTTAGCAAGGAACCACACAGAGCAGAGCTAGTGTGGAATTTTATTTATTTATTTCATAAAAGTGTTTATGGACCAACACTGAAGTTCTTTCATGGGAATATGTCAACTCAGATAAAGTTTTTGGCAGGAAACTTTTCTACTCTACAGACCCAAGCTAGAAAGACCTGGGAAAGTGCAGAGGTCTCAAGCTGATGGAAACAGAGAATTCAGTATCTGTCTTGTCTATATGTTTTGCCTCAGAAAGCACTTGTAATTAGGAGGCCTGAGCCATGTCACTTGCACCTCTATTGTCATTTTTCAAGAAGATGTCAAAAAGAAATTAACTTCTTTTCCCCTCCTTTCCTTATTTTCCTTCTATATGAAGGTTTTGGGATTATCACAGTGTGGAACCTAGACAAACAGTGAGGGCAGGTTTCTGTTCCCAGTATTATTTCTTCTTAGGACCCTGTGTAGCCTCAGGGAATTTGGAAGCAAAACATGATGTTGATTAAAAGTCTTGAGCTCAAGCTCTATCCCAGCCTCATCATTTATAAACTGTTTTCATGTCAATAAATAATCTTTCTAACTTGTTTACAGAGAAAGCAAGCAAACATTTTCCCTTCTGGTATCATCCTTTTTGAGCAGTTTTTGTTTTGACTATTTTTCTAATATTTTCCATTCAATTTTGCTGTTTAGCATTTAATGAACCCCCAAAAACTGGAATCTTTGTTCTAGCAAACACACAAAACCTTAGAAACTCTTCCTGGACTTAGTCTCCTAAGTCAGCAAAATTCAGCAGTAAGAAATCCAGGAAATTTCCACGTGTCCCACATTTATAGCCAGTTACCAATTTCACTTCTCTCTGTATTTTTTTCTTTCTGTCCTTTAGATTGTGTAGGCAGAAAGGGAGCAGGAAAGGCAAATGAGGTACACAGGATGCTTTGACTCATTGAACTTGTGCAGGACAATTGTCCTGGGACTGTAGCAATCTTTCTCCCCCTCACCTGAGCTCATGCCTTCCCTCACCACAGAAGAGCCTTAAAATAGGTTCCATGCAGCAGCCAGACAAGGGCACCTTGGGATTACCCCCCTTCCAACACCAGAGGGAATGCAGTTGCTGCAGCTAATTATGACTGCTATAGGTAATCTCTAGTAATACTCATCTGGAAAGTCTTAGTTTCTCCATAAAAGCCAAATTTAGACATATTAAAAAGTGAAATCAATGTGCAAAGTGTCAAAGCTGGGAAGTGCCAGGTGGTCATTTCTGCACCTCTCCTACTGTTTTTTGCCACACGCACACGTGCAAAACAAAACACACGAATGACAGTGCTTGTCATGCTAACACAGCTGGATCCTGCTACCATGAACTCCCAGGGAAGCATTAAACTGCCTCTACATAGGCTTCTCCTGCCATTTTGGATGCTGCAGAGTATCTGGAATGATCTTCAGCTGCGGCTTTAGATGGATGTGGATCTCCCATGGGTCCCTAAGTCCCCTCTACCAGGTCTCTGCGGGTGGCTTAGCTACTTTAGAGCATCTGAAATGTTCTGAGCAGACTGTATTTTGGCAATAGGCCCCTGCTCCTGGTGTTGCAACCTATGGAAAACATGTTTTTTCACTTTCACAAGAATCCCTAGGTGTGAAAAGATCAGAATGAGGCAAAACCTCACTAGAGTCTGGTTTACTTTTGCAGCTGTGACAGAGGTTTTGTGCACTGTATTTCAGCATGACACCCTTTGCTGTACATGTCCTGGGGGGGCCATAACACCAGGGTAAAGGCCTTCCATGAAACTGCTTACTGTCCAGGGCTGTCTTTACACACACTGTCAAACATCAGCTACTCTATACAGCAAAAATACGCTCTGTGCTCACTGTGGGCTGGAAGTGCAGCCTGGGACATCTGTTCCTTGGGAGCTGATGCACTGACATGTCCTGCCTGGAACTGCAGAGGGGTGTGGTCCACAGTACATGGGGCTACTGGGGGATCCTCTGAGGAAAAGGGGTTGCCACGAGTGCTGCACGCCTCCCTGCAGCACCAGGAGAACAGCTCCCCACTAAATCAATCTGCTGTCCTGAAAGCAGAGCTGCGCGAACCACAGGGGGAAATTCTCACCCAGTAGACTTTGAAACAAAGATACAATCCTAACTCCTTTATTATCAAAGTGGGAATGGGCATAACATAAAATTCTTCAGCCTTAAAAAAGGAAAAAATATATCAAAATCACCCTGCACTTTCTTCTGGTGGAAAATCTGATACAAAAGGGAGTTGCACGCTTTGGAAAATCTGGCTAGTGTGTCAGTTCAGTATAAAAAAAGAGTACAGAACAAAAAAGCCAAGTTCCCATGCTCATGATGAGCCTTAAGGGAGTTTAATTAAAGGTGATGGTGAAAGAAAGGTAAGCAGTTAAGACCCTGCACCAGACAGGATATACTGAGCCAGACTACCCAATACTTGTAAAGACAATGCTCCCATCAGCCTTTCCTTCCTCAGTCCCGGCTCTCTGATGAAGGTGAGGGGTAAAGCAGGGGAGGAGGTAAATGGCAGGCAGTGATGCCATTTTTTAAACCATGTTTCCTGGTTAATTGCTTTTCCAAAATTTTTATTTCACTCTGCTTGTCTTTTCTTTCATATCAAGAATCTGACCCAGAACTTGCTTGCCACTTACCAAAAAATAATAGCAAAGGGAAGAAAGAAAGAAATCTTGTGCAGACAGGGTCATGTTCCAGTGAACTCATTCTAAACATAACTTTTTCATTTCAGCAATCCTGCTCTGCCAGCATCTGAATTCCCTGCCCAGCTGATGGCTAAGGCTTAATGCCTTTATTCCTATCACTCTCCAGCCCTATGAAGAAAAACCTCTATGGTGCACAGCAATGAGATAACAGTCTCCTTGGGGCTGAGTCATAGGATTTTTCATCTAGGGCTGAACAATTAACTTGCCATCGTTCTTCTTTGTCTCCTGCCATTCCTTTTTTTCTACTCTCTGCTACAGAAATTTGCATTTATTCTTCATCTTCACATTGCTGCATTGAAATCTGTCCCGGGCCCCCATGTCAAACAGCTGCCTGTGGGTCCTCTATAACCATTCACCAGAAGGACCAGGCTACAACTATCCCTGCCTGCTCTGGGAGGAGGGTGGGGAGCCCATAGATGAAGAAATCCATCAAGACAGGAGACAGCAGCCTTGAAGAGCTTGTTTAAAACAGATATTCTGTACTTTGGCTAAAGCTAGTTTGGAGAACTGCAGGATGGCTTAATATAGCTGTGAGCTCATTACAACTTATAGAGATGAAATTGTTTACATCTGATGAAACTGGAAGTGAGGGGATGTGGCCCATTTCTTCTTCTTGTTAAAACTCTGGGCTTTTTTGCCCTATCCATAAAGGAGTTGATATCTCAATTTTGGATTTACAAATCATTAACATACAGGGCACGGAGTCAAGACTACTATTCCTGGTACAGGATTTTTGCATGACCTTGATAAGTTACTCTAATGGGATCATTCTGGCACTCAGCAACTCTGAAAATCAGGCCACTGAGGTGCCTAAATATGGATGAGATCCCACGTTTCAAATGCTGAGTGTAACCACTTTGCCCTTCCATTTCCCTACTTAAAAGAAATCAAGCTAATAACATTTTATCGGGCTCAATACTTTACCAAGAAAAGAAACTGCAGTGACTGGCATAAATTTCTAGCAATAGTGCATTAATTCATTTTTTAGATGCCATTTAGGATGATAAGATGAAGGAGTTATAAAAATGCAAAATACCTCACAAAATTTTTCTTTGTCCAGTTATATAGTTCACATTTGCAAATGTATCTCACTAAATATAGAATCCACAATGTGTTTCAAAGTAATATTAGATTATTTACCTGACAAAAAAATATTAATGTCTGCAATAAAAAAATGAATGGGAAACATGGATATTGCAGAGAGCAACTTCCATCTGGAAGGTGTGCTCAAAGTCTCACACTAATGAAATGTCATAGGTTTTCTAAAAGTTACGGAGCATAAGTTTCTGACACAGAAGGTTACTTTGCCTTGGAATTCATATGATGGCTAAAGATGAATTAACCACTGGAGTAGAAGTTGGTCGTTGCCTAGGAACCAATGATCATGACCTCATTGCATTCAACATGCCCAAACAAAGGACAGCCCCAAAGAATACAGTAGATGTGATGCTTCAGAATGGCTACTTCCAAAAATCTAAAGGAAGCTCTGAACTGCATTAACTGAAGAGAAATATTTTAAAGAAACTATGCTTATATAACTTTCTACAGCGATATTTGTGCCAGTGGTGCTAATTTTAATGAATCTGCTGATGGTTATAGTGTATCAAAGATACTTAGAAAGATTCTTAGTTTGAAAAAATAATAAATAGAGAAGCAGAAATCTTAACTCCAGCTTGACTAGTTTAATGTTCTATCGGGCAAAGTAATGGAAAAGGTAGTATGTGCTTCAGAATTAACTGATTTCAATTCAGTGGCTGCTGTAAAACAAACTAAAACCTAAACAGGTTTATTTTTCAGACTATAAATTCAGATGGAAAGAGTTATTTTAAAAAGTTATTTATTTGGGAATATTGTTAGTCATTCAAAGCAATAAAACATAATATTTTGATTTAAAATAACACTATTCATGTCTGGAGAAGTTATTTAATGGATATAATGTCCAAATAACAGCTCTTGAGCACTGATAGGGAAAACTTGGTGAAAGGCTGTGTTACTAGCAAGATTATTCAAGGATTGTTACTGTGTATAATACTGGTCAATGTTGTTATATTAATTAGAAGCATTAAGAACAAATTTGGTGCTCACTGGTTAATGCAATAATATAACAGAATGGGGACAGGACATTTATTTAGAGCAACACATTTGTTCAATAAACTGGGACCTACTGAAAGAAAATACACTTTAGTATAAAGCAGAATAAATCTCCTAACTGCTACTAAAAGATGCTGCTATGACATTTGACCTTGTTGCATATTGCTGTTACTTGGAAAGTTATCACAAAATAGGAATCAGATTTTAGTTTTTCTGTCTCTGTCCTCTGTTCTTAAGACTCTTTGGTAAAAAAGTAGACACTGGACTGGATGAAATTTCCACTTCTTCAAGCACAGCTGTCCCTATATTTTAAATTTAAAATCATTTCTCTTTGGTCAAGGAACAGGCTAGGTTCAAGCAATGACTAAATGGTACAAATTAACAGGAGATCAGACTAGACTCCTAGCTGTTCCTTCTCTTCCTAAATCTCATAAACCACAAGCAGCCTAATGCATAAAATATTCAGAGAGGTATTTTGCTTCAGTGTATTTGTTGTCTAGGAGAAAGCAGTATCTTCACCCCAAAGGCTGGCTCAAGGGACTGTTCTACTGCTGCATGGAACCAGTGTGTACCAATGGTCTTGAATTTTTTTTAATTTCTTTGAAATACCCATACTTTTTCTTTACTTTTCACCAACAAATGATAAAACTTACTTGGATATTTGAATCTTAAAATAAACATATTTAGTATTTGAGAATGTCATTAAAAACTAGATGCAAAAAAAGGAAAATATTTTCTTCCCTTGAGATGGCACATCTGCTCAGTAAACTTGCACTACAATATACTGGCTTTGATTTTTTTTCTTCCCAACAACTGCCTCTGTGAAAACACCTGTGAAGACAAGTCAGACTGAATTAAATGGATATTATGATATGTATTGCCAGTTCTCAAATCTAGATTGTGTCAGGAAAGAATAAAAATGAGGGTCTGAAAACCAGGGCTGACCATAAAAAAAAGTAGCAAAATGGGCCAAGCCAGCATATGTAAGAGATCTACCTCACAGAAAATATGGTGGTAACACTGAAATTTTTTAAATAGCCAAAGCAGGAAAAAAAGAGTTCAACTTAAGTGTAATCATGCCACAGGAGTTTTCTGAATAGTTCTTGGATCAATTCTTAAGATGCTGCTTAGAGTAATGTCAGAGCTTACTGGTCATCTTCCAGAGAATCAACCAGCTGCCTGCTGTCAACACTGCAGCACTCCTGCACTCATCTTCTCCTCTTCATTACAAATTTGACTGCTCCTGCTTTAAAAGCTCTTTTCTCCTGAACAGCAGAGACCTTGGATTTGTGCTCTTTTGTTAAGAGCAGCCATTTTATTAACAAGTACTTGACCTGTTGCACACACTTACAACAATATGAATTCTGAAGTATTTCAAATTAATTATTCTTAATTATCGCATTTTTAATATGTTAGTTAAAAAAATAAGTATGTTGTGTTATATTTTGATTACTACATAATTAATAGTACTTGGAAATAACATTTAGATGAAACACACATTTTCTGTGGAAATGTAGCATTCATTTTGCACTGTTTAAAATCATGCCACACTGCTACAGCACACTGAGAGTCTGGTGTTGAAAGTGGATAAGAGCAGAGATGTGACCAGAAACCCCAAAACACAGGATAGAAAATGGTTACAAGGAAGGGGATGGGAAGGACCCCAATAAATCCATTTGGATTCTCTATGTCTGTCTCTTGCCCACCTTGTGCTTTGAGAAATCATTGGAAAGTTGAGCACCAAGAGTGCCAACATGAATGCATAGCTATACCTGTCCAGTCTTACTGTACCCAGCTCATCTGTGCTTTAAGTCCTGAGCAATCTTGTGTGAAAGGTACCATGTTATTTCAGCACTTACATTCATAAGGCTAAAGAACTAAAAAAATAGCAAAGCACCATTACAGGAAACTCGCTGTGAACAAAATTCCTGTCATTTCTGTAAATTATTTAGCAAATCAGCCACTATAGTAAAAGAGAAAAAAAGAACTGGAAACTTGGATAACAGCAAAGCCAATGCTTCTGACAATAATGGTCAGTGGATAAATGCATATGCTGTGGATGAAGTCTTTGCCTTCGCTATATGTGACAGCAGACTTTTATCTGAGCTCTTTCACCCTAAATAGTTACTGAGTCCAAATAAATGAGCCATAGATGACTACAGGGAGTTCAGAAAGGAATTGAAAGCTGAAACAGATTAAAATAAGGAGGAAGGACACAAAAAGTAGTGTGGTTTACTTGGATTTTTACCAAGATGTGTGTCTTCAGCCATAGACCCTAAACCAACCAAGGAAAGAAGTAGGGATCATTTTTTCCAGTGTAATGGCATTCTTATGTATCTGTTTTATTCCATTGCCTTTTGAACACCCGGAGACCCACCGCAGAACTCCTACACATCAGCACATATTTATGTGTCTGATGCAAGTAAGTGATTTACACCCATAGACCACTGGAAAGAAGTCACAGAGGCATGGATTTGCTGGAGGGGTGTCTATAGCAGCACATCTCTCTATACCACCCCTCAACCTGTCTCTGGCACCTGCTACTGCTGTGGAACCACACCAGTCGTGGCCTCCTCATCACCTCAGTCTGAGCAGGGCAATGTAGATCCTATCTGAGATGCTAGGATCTGTAGATGCTATCTGAAATGAGATGCTGCATCTCTTTACTCCACAGCAGTAAAAAAGATATACAGGTGGTAGGCAATAAATACAGTTGCTTCATTCCAGCTAAAATGTGTTGCTGTACCTCTAGCATCTTCCAATGCTCAGTTGGTACATTTTATACTTTTTTCTTCAATAAAATAATTTTTTCACTTAAGTTTAGGAAGAAAGCAAGGGAGGGGCAACCTCCCTCAGTAATGGCTCTCAAACATCACCCAAAAGAACTCAGTGGAGCTGCAAGTACAGGCTGAAAATAAAGATCATTTGCTGGGCTATTTCACTACAAAATGAACTGCTTACAGTATTTTATGAGCTACCTACAACAGCATCCATGAAAATAGAGTTCTGTATTTATGAGGCAACCCTTATGCGGGTAGTATAACATTAGTGCCTTACACTTGAACTCTTCTAAAAATATGTTGCATTGTCCTCAGGGAAAAGTTAGAGTTTAAAAAAAGTAAGATTACAGCTTGGTAGACTGGATAGTACTGAAGAGCAGAGAATTAGGCAAGCAGTTACAGCACATTATTCTCTGGTGGTCCATGGTGAACAGCTAAAAGGCTACATCGGCTGCCCAGTCTGTTGCCTGTTCATCCAGCCCAGCACACACAAGCTGCCTCCTCTCCCCTGCCCTCATTCTGCCAGGCTTCTGCAGCCTTTGAAACTCTGAAGCAGCTACAGGGTTGATGTCAGGAAGCAGGGCACACGTGTAAAGATCAATGAGTCCCTGCAAAACCCTGGGAGTCACAGTTCTACCTGGCTGCCCCACTGGACTGCAAACGCAACGGGCAGAAATCCAAGGGAAGCGCCTGCTGCATGCCAGCAGTGAGGTGATGCGTTCCGCTGTGTCAGATTTTTGGAACAAAGTAGTAGCAGCTGAAAAGAGTCAGAAGGCTTTAAGTATGTGCACAATCATCAGAAAGCAAGGAGAGAGAGCCTCCACTAATGAGAGAGAAGGTAAATAGAGCCTGAGAAATTGGAAATATTCTTTGGTTTGGCTTACAGCAGGGAAAGAAAAATCTTAAAAAGCATTGTGCAGAGCATGAAGACAGGCCATTAATCACAGGAAATGCACTTCCTCAAGTACAGTAGGAACGTGTGAGAGTGTCGTTTTTCAGACCATTACTCAAAAGCTTTCCATAATTTTAGAGTATGATGACCCTCAAGATCCAGGTGACATGACATGACAGCAGAGTGACTGACTTGCTAGTGATGGTGAAGAACTTTGTTAGTCTGAAGAAAGACATAGTTCCTAGGCTTTGGAAAACTACCTAAATTTGACTCAGGTGCCCCACCAGCCTTGGCAACAACGGCCCTTCCCAAATATCCAGCTGGCCACATGCTTGAGAGAAGTGACCTGGGAACTGTAAAATGGTGTCTTGGCACTTTCCAAATGACCCATCAAGTCCTAGAATGGATATACCCTGTTATGAAAATTGTTAAAAAATTATAGCAATATAACTGAACCAGTGGGTAAATTGTCATGCCTTTTTCAACATCTGAAAAGAATAATATGTTTAAACTTGAAAACTATCTCTCCCTGCTTTAACTTTAGAACAAGAGCCAGGTACAATATTTGTGTATATAAAACATAAAACTATAAACTGGGCTGTAAACTGGGAATTCTGTATGTCTGTGGGAGCTGGAAAAAATTATCACTGCTGACAATCACGTATCAGGGATACACAGGTTTTAAAAGTAACAATTTCATACAAAGTTTGATGGCTTGGTAGGAATACCAGGCCCTTATTTTTCAGCTCACCACATTTTCCAATATCATCCTTTCAAAGGACTTTGCACGAATTCAGCCTTCGTAAAACCCCACTGAATTGAGGCAAATTCACTCTCAAACAAAAAAACATTCATCAGATTCCCAGCAAGGTGTGAAAAAAAAACCTCCAACAAGCTTTAAGGAACGGGTCCAGAGTTTTTTCTCCTCTGTGGCTTTGCCGCTAACTATAGGTAGCAATCATATTTGTTCCCACAGTTTTGGATTATATTTCTCTGTTAAAACTGCAACAGACCTGTTCTGCTGGAAAAACAGTAGGAGGGAAAGAATTTCCAAGAAGCTGTACCAATTAAAATGAGCCAACTGCACAGTGCATGGAGATATGCTAGCAGGAGCTGGGCTTTTTGTCGGTGACACCAGCCATGGGTGAGGCTCACTGCTATCTTCTTTAGCCCTACAGGCCTGTCCTTCCATTGGCATTGGCTGCGTGCTGCTGCCTCCCCACCAGCACAGTTTCTGTGCCTGCCTAATTGCCTAAATGAAGGAGAGGGAAATTGCAGGGGAGAGCCATCAGCTCTGTATGAAACCCAAAAATGCTTTTCCGTGTTTATAGCGATAATACCTTCATAAAATCCCAGGTACAGAGTGGAGGACAAAAACTCGGATTTGGAATGAGCAAGCAGAGTGAACGAAAGTGTTTCCTTAACTGCTGCCACAAACATTATTGATGGCTATGTGACACTGGAAGTACAAAAGGAGGGAAGGTACAGTGGAGCCCGTCAGTTTAACTCTTCATCGGAGCACATTTAATGGGACTTTATGTTCAGCCATGTGAACTTTGAAATACCTAAGTTCAAATTTCACCTTCAGACTTCCCATCTGTTCTTATTTCATCCTCAGACTTTCCATCTGCTCTCATCTAGGCCTTCCTAATGCCATGCCCAGTCAGACGGTATGGTTTTACCAGATGCTTCTGTCTTGGAAATTTTATGGCATATAAGAAACAATAAAAATTTATGTTGTACATGTTACTTGTACTAATTAATTCCATTGCACAACAATGTTTTTTAAATGATATTGTCCAGAAAGTCTGTTAAAATCTACTGTAGACAAGTATGGCAATATTTTATAGCTCCTAATGCCAGATGGGTTTGGAGTTCAGACATTTGCGCTAATGCATTTTGCACTTAGGTGCTCTGCTGGGAAAAACTGACTCCCAGGGACAAAGAGTTAACATTAAAATGTTGGTGTTAACTAGGAGTAGCAAATGCAAGGTGGAGGTGTATTTTTATGTACTAATTTTTTGCTGGAAATGAGCATATGATAAACTGTTAGTATGCCATTTTGTATATTTTATATAAAGTGAAAGATGTTATTTCATATTACTAATATTTAAATATTTTCATGTCTGGAAGAGCAAGAATGTGCTGGCTAACAACCAAAGATGTGCTGGATAAAATCCCCTCCACCTGTTCAGAGGGCTATTGTGCAAGAAAATGAAGATTGGTAAATAAGCAGTGTTAAGTCCTATATCATAGCAAGTCTAGTAAGAATAATTAGTGTATTAAAGAAAAAGAGTCACTATCCAAGGGTATTCCTAGAGCTTCTTACTTTAAATCACTGAATTCAAAACCAAGAGATATGCTGAACTCTGAGTGCAAACAGTGGGTTAGACAGTGGGGCTTGTTTTGGACAGGGTTTTTTTGTCTGCTTGTTTGTTCCACAAGACTGGGTAAATAATGCTTCATGCCAAGAAAGAGTTTCCTTCACTTGATTTTACTCCCTCCCAAGCACTCTGGTGGCTGTGCCTCTTATACATGAGGAATCCAGAATGAGCCCAGGGATTACACATTTTAACCCAAATGCTGTTAGGTATCAGACAACAAGGTTTCCCCCCCTACTACAGATTCAAAAGCAACCTCCTGAAAAAGGCTCTGTCATCTCCATCACCACAGGAAGCTCCCTGATGGCCAAACAGAATTTGTTTTTAAGTGGCAGCTCCATCAACATCACATCACAAGGGTTAAAAGGTGCAGACTTGATGGGGGAATGGCTCTCAGCAACAAAAATTGAAAGAGCAGCTTGTCTCATTTTCTTCAGTAAAAGAGATGCTCTGGAAGGAGGACAGGGAAAGGACAGACTGCAGTATCTATTCAAGTGAACATAAAGATCGGATATTATCTTGTCTAACAATTTTTGGAAGCTGACAAACAGTTACAATTGATGCTCAGAGATTAAAACAGGAAATTGTATCATTGTGAGAAAGGGTATTTACAATAATGCTGTGATTCAAGAATACTTTTGTGAATAGAAGAAATAAGCAGAGTTTCCTGCTATTTGTGCTTTTATATTATGCTTATAAACCCCCAAACAGCTGTGGGTATTTGTCATGATAATCATGAATCTTCACACTTTACTCAAATTTTAGTGTATGTGATTTGTTCCTGTAAATGATGGCAGCACTGCAATTATCCCTATATTTTTTCCATATTATTTTGTTTTTACAGCAAACAATCTCATTTCTAGGGGGAAAAGATGATACCTGTGTGAATTATCGACTAATTGTGATGCAGAAGTAGAAACTACACAGATATAATAACATCTTACAAGCAACCCACAGACTAAAATCTGTTTTTATAAACTATTCAATGAATATTTATGCATGGAAAATATATTCATAGACAAGGAAAAAAAAAGGCTAAATTTGCAATTAATATTTGTGGGGAATAATTTTGATTTATGAATGGGGACATTTTGTTCAAGGTTGCTAATTATCAGTTGGTTTGCATGGCTGCAAAACAGATTATTCTAGCAAAAAATGGTGAAAACAAGTGAATATTCAATCCTTCTATAAGTTTTGAAGTTCTTTATCTATTTTTTTAACTTCAACATCTTCTTAGATAACACCCAATTACCTAGTTTCAGGTAAGCATATTTCTGAAACAGACACCTTGTTTAACAGGTATTAATATGTCCATGATCCATTACTATTTTACTCATTGTTGCAATAATGATGAAGCTGAAGGACTCTGAAAATTAGTTGTAGGACATGTACCCTTCCTTTTTTGACAGGTTTGGGTTGGGAACATGTCCCATTTCCATGGTAGCCAAAATTGCTGCCATTGTTAGCCAGCCATTAAGTTGCAGGATGAGTTTGTGGTCAAACATAGGCGTCCCTCACACAGCGAAATAAATATATTGCCAGCTTGCATAAGTATGTTGTGGAATTAGACACAGAGAAGGCAGCGAAAATTCCATCAGGTTAAGTGTACCATTGAGGGAACCACTGGCAAAAACAAGAGACAAGGGCAAAGAGTTTCCATACCAACAGCAAAGGGTTAGAGAAACCTGGTGTGTCCTTTGCTGTGGGTTTGCTGCTTGTTAGCAGCAGAGTAATCTGACTGGGAACCTAATACTGAGGCTACTCTTTTTTCTTCTCTTTCTTTTTCTTTTTAAAAAAACAAATGAAGGCTTCTAATTTGAGGGCTTTCCTGGATGCATAAAAAAGGCTTAAGTCCCGTTGCAGTTTAACTGCATTTTTCCATAAAGACACAGTAGGAGCCATGTACCTCTGGCTTCCAAGTGCCAACCAGGTACACTCAGATTCCCGTCATCTTTTTTGATAAAGGGATATTTTCACAGTCCTTGCCATTTTCCTTCAGACTTTTCTAGGAGTGGCTTCTCTTTTACTCTGACCCACACAGGTCTCTTCCCTCCAGCTCTATGGCAAGCAGCTGACACATCTCTGTGCCCACCTCCATCCCAAAACAAACAAGATTAAAAGAGCTGACGTTCTGATATGAGGTCTGGCTTTGTCTGTGCATAGGAAGAAGACTGATATTTATATTCATGTCATAAAATCTTAAATTTTCACACAAGAAATCAAAATCTTGGAAAGTACAGGCGCACAGTGACACTGCCTAAAATAAGTCATTCTGTTGTTTTGTGCCTACTACCTTCCCCGGTCTGAGCTTGAAAAAATCAAATTTGTGAATGCAAGTGGACACATGAGGGGAAGGAGGCAGCTTGTATGTTTGGATAGAAAAGAAGTCTACTACGGTCCTTTGGAGATACCTGGCAGAAGTCCCACAGGTAGCAGAGCTCCCATGAAGCCTCCTAGCCATCAACTTCTAACAGCTGAGGTCCATGCCAAGAGAAATGGGTTTATAAAGAACAGTTAATTGATCAAAACAATTAAAAGAAACAAAACTATAAACACTGATTTGATTACACTTTCTCAGGGCCAGGAGAAACTTGTCTTCAAATTCAAAGATGATTCCTTCTGACAAAGCACCATTGAAAGAAGTGAAGGCAGAACAAGACTGGGACCACAATGAGAGCTTTTGCTGATCACTCTGGTCTCTGGTTTTGTGCTTGTTCTTGTGCTGCCCTGGACCTTTTTCTCATTTATGAAAATATTAAAAAATGTATACCTTTTTCTAACATTCTAACAAGAGGCATTCCAAATTATGCAACTTCCTTGAACTGAATGTTCTTCCAGCCATATCTAATGATCTATGGGACCCTTCAAAATATTTTCAAAGGTTCCTCAATTACTTAGAGAAGTCCTTTTCCTTGTCCTTTTGTAGCTTCTATAAAGCAAAAGAAAAATATACTCATATTTTTATATAGTTTTAATTCTTTGCACCTTCAATTTTTTGGTTTTTTTCTCCAAGCTGTAATTATTCCCTTGGAAACACTTTTGGTTTAAAGAACATCTTGATCACTAACACAATGTCAATATAATATAGTACTTGACTCAAAATTAAGCTAGCAGGAGATATATCAACTCCAATTAACGTTTACTGCATTTTTAATTGAGTACAATGACTTTCCTGGAATCAAACAAACCATCATAATTTTAATATTTCACATTGGCTCTCTGAGACTGAGAAAAATGCATCAGCATTGCTTTTTGTTACCACTGTATATTGTATAAGGATGATGGGCAGGGTTTGAATGATGGCAGTTCTTTAATTACAAAATACATTCTTGATGGTGATGGTTTTGTTCCTGTTTTCTCTTTTATAAATATAAGTAATTCACTTCTTTCTTTTTCCTGGAGGATTTCTGCTGCTCTGTCTCCCTGAGGGACCTGCACTCTAAGCATCTTTCAGCACTGACCACTTCCAGTCTGTCAGATAAAGTCTTACAAGCTTCCTAGGTCATCATGGACTTGTAGATCTGTGTTAGGCTTTAGCTGGGAATTAACTGCCTTGGTTTCATCAACTACAGTAGGGATGACTTTCTCCTTAATCTTCTGTTCTCTGTTCTTAATCTACTTCAGGTGTCTGTTATGAATAAATCATGATTACAGGAGTGTCCTGGGTAAATAACTGACTAGGAGAGATTGTTAATTTGGCTGCTAAAGAGAGGGAAAAAACCCTTAGATTCATTCATAATCTGTAACAAACAACTTTTTCTTATTGAACAAAAAACATGAGCATACTAAACCAACAACAAAAACACTAAAAATACCTCCAAAACCAAGCAAGTCCTCACTCATTCAACCCAAGATAATATATGAAGTTTAGAAGATTTATTTTCATGTTTCTGAGGAGAGTGTCTCTTGCCTACTGGCCTCCCTGAACGTTTAGATGAAAGCCCAGATGAACTTCCTGGCCTTCCTGAGAAGATTCAGACTGACATTTTTAGTAGAGAACACTCTTCCAAGCCATTTTGTAGGAAGAGGCCCCTCTGACATCTCCTTACTTAATGTATTAATATTGTTTGCTACTGAGGGAGTTGAAGTGCACAAAGGACTTCACCCCAGAGTAGAAGATGTTCCATAACTGATGCCAGTATTTATGTTTATTTGTAGAGGAGTGAAGAGGTAGGTCCATCCCTTCAGACCTGTTAGCAACATCACAAGCACAGAAAGGATAAATGCTACTTCCCGAGTTGTAGTTGCCACCTCAGCTCCTAAGCAGTCTTTCCAGCAGCTCTTTTATCTCCTTAGGAATCACTTCTTCTTATGTAGAAGTTATACAGCCAATGACAAGCTTTCAGCACTTTTTCCATGTCTTGATTCTAGAAATTATTTGAAGTCAGTGTTAATAGCTCACATTCTGCATGGTCATGCTCTAGGAGGGATGCCTACTGGATTGAGAAGTCAAATTTCCATAAAATGATCAAGTGAAATTATGTCTAAAATGAACTAACACGATTTTTTAGGGAATGTAGAAAAATGAAACAGCAGCAGCTCTCTAGTGGGTTGACCCAGACCAGATGCCAGGCACCCACCAAAGCCACTCACTCACTCCCCTCTGTAACTGGACAGAGATGAGGAAACTTAACGAAGGGTTCATGAGCTGAGATAAGGAGCAGGAGAGATCACTCTTCGAAAACAATCATGGGCCCAACAGGCTTGACTTAGAGATATGAAGTAAATTTATTACTAACAAAATAAGAACAGGATATTGAGAAGTAAAATAAGACCCTTAAAAACACCATCCCCCTAACCATCCCTCCTTCCAAGCTCTTCCTCCTATCCAAGCAGTGTGAGGCAGGGAATGGGGGCTATGGTCAGTTGGCTTCTCCTGCTGCTCAGGGAGAGTGGCTGTTCCCCTGTGGCACCATGGGGTCCCTCCCACGGGAAAAAGTTCTCCACAAACTCCTGCAGTGTGGCTCCATCTCATAAGCAACAGTTCTCTGCAAAGTGTGGGTCACTCTTCCACAGGGTGCAGTTCTTCAAGAACAGGCTGCTCCAGTCTGGAAGCAAGGACCCCTCCCTCAGGAGGACAGCCTCTTCCAGGCATCCATCCACTCTGGCATGGGCACCTCCATGGATTGCAGGTGGATCTCTGCATCCCTGTAGACCTTCATGGGTTGCAGGGGCACAGCTGCTTCACCATGGAATGCATGACAAACTGCAGATGAATCTCAGCTCCAATGAGGTACTGCTGGCATGGTAGTCAGAGGGCAAATTATTCCATTTTTTTGGTATTAACACTAATAGCTCATTCCAATATGCCAGCACTACTGGTCTTGCAGTATGATTGACCCTTACTTGACTTAGAAAGGTAATATTACAACCTGATTCAAGTGCACATTCAAGGCTACAAAGACCAGGAACATGTTGCTATTCATCCCAGGCTGAATATGACATTACACCTGAGTATAAGTAGAAACTCCTTCCTTCTGCTTGGTTTGTGCATGCCTTTTTCTCATTGACAAACGAGAAATGCAGTTCCCAGGCTCTGACACTGGCACCAATTCCTGCCTCCATCTGTATTTTGGAAGGATTTATGTTCATAGAGTTATGTATTCAAAGGCTGTGTAACATAAGTCATAACTTTTTAATGCCATTACATATATTTGTTTTGCTCTATCCATGAACCCTGCATATATTCCCTAACTGTGCCCTTGTCACTCTGTGAATTTTCAAGCTTTTCCAAGAACCACAGAAATTGGTTTGTATGCTCGCTGAATGGCTAAATTCATTCTTTCCCCAGAAGCTTTTCAGGCTGCCATCACTTGAGTCTTCAAGAAACTTTTTTTACCCCCAGGACTCAGAAAGTTCCTACTGGAAGTTTCCTCTGATGCTTAGAAATGAGCAACTTTAACAAACCCAGATATCAAGTCCTAAGCCTCAGATATCCTATTAAACCCTTTGTAACTGAATAATAAATTCCTAGATGGCCTAAAGGATTTTGTGGAGGTATCTGTTGCATCTAGAGTCTTGTGTCCAGCATCTTAACTATGCTTTAGAGATGAGGGAGAATCCTGTTTCCAGAAAAGAACCAATTTGTACACTCCACACAAATCTGGAGGAGAGATTTGCAGGATAACTCTAGAAAGTCCAACTCTCATGACAATACTTAAACTCATCCTAAGTGCTCTGGAATTTCCCAAATTAGTTTTCACTAACTGCTGAGGCCTTTCTTAACTGCCTAGTGGACCATGATTTCTCACCTCAGTCCCGCCTTGAGTACTTCTTCAGTCATAGGAATTTTATCTAGCCTGAGCTACAATACCATTGCACCTCTTAGAGAACCTAAATTTACAAGCAAGTTTAGAAGTCCTTCTCCTGACCAGATGGGTGGAAACAAGATATCTAAATTCCTGATATTTTAGATGTGAGCAATGAAATCCCAGTTTCCAGGAGAGACTGATTTATTAGACTGTTTTGATTCATTAAGTTACGACCAAATTTGGTAAAAAAAAAATGGGGTATTGACCTCTCGGTCAAGAAGTTCAAGTGTTCTTTCAGGCAATGAGTGGATTGGAATCCACAGCCTGAACACACATCACAGGCCTTAGTGAGTATTCAACAACTAGGCTATGGCACTGCCTGCAATAAAACCGTTCAGTCTCCCTTCCCTTCATCCAAAGTTGAGTCACAGAACAGAAAATCTCAAGCCATGGCTGAAAAGAAAGAATTAAATAAAAAGCAAGCCAGAAAAGGGTTAATGAGTTTCAAAGTCAGAATTGGATTCAAAACCTTTCTTTGAATTTCTGAAGCCAAGTAATCCAGTCAAGAGTTTAACTCCCTAATATTCATGAAGCTGATTTTCATTTGTGCTAATGTCCTCTATGTCCTCCATTAAAAGTTCATTCAAAACTTTTTTAAGTCCCTTTACATCTCCAAAGCAGTGTGAAGGAGCCATTCTATAAGTTAGTGTAGGCTGGAAACATTTTCCTCACTATTATTTGTTCAGTTTTGTAGGGATTTCTTTTTATGGAAACTATATGAAGTCTTAATTGAATGTGTCCTCACAAGTCTTAAAACGTTTACTACTATGAGTGATAGTTTCCAAGAATTCTATAATTCAAAGTTCTCTAGAATTATCATTGCCTCAGTCTTGCAGAGGACATATAGATTTTGCAAGTGAATGTGGATTATCATGGAGCACGCTCAGGCTTTCCCCAGGACTTCCATGAAACCAAAGCATTTCCATAAATGAAAGGGAAGCCTGATTTTTCTCATTGGTTTCTTGTATACTTGGAAACTTTTGCCAAAATATTGGATCATGGACTGCTTCATACTTCCATCTAGAGCATGCAGTGTGTAGGTCATCTCTCTCCAGAGAACCAGAAAATTGTATTTTTCCCAATAAGCCTTTGGGTATGAAGTCACTGTGCCCTTCTGACAAGCCACAGCCAGGGTGACTGCCAGCTCTGCATCCTGCTGAGATCTTCTTAGACCAAGAATAACCCAACCCAGCTCCAATAACCTAAGTCTATTCCAAAATGGAGTGCTGTACTAGTGGTTTTCAGTTTCCTATTACCTGAGGAAAGACGTTCTGTGGCAATCAGAGTTTCATTAGAGTTTCATTCATTGCTGCATTAGAGCTTCTCTGGGAGGCTGTTTTAAAGTGTTTTAATCGGTTGTATTGAAGCAAGCTGCTCTTGCTAAGTTTTCCTCTTGAATGAGAGAAATTGGATTTACAGTAAATAATGGCACCTAATGAATAAAATAACAATTTTTGTAAAAGGAGAATGAAGTGTTTACCTCTATGTAAAAACAATTAATCTGTAACAACTCTGTTTCCTTCATTTTTCCTTCACTGGGTATATCCTGCAGCTCCAGGCACTGAAGTGCAGTGCACAAGAGGAAGGCAGTCTATCATCCATGGTAATTTAGAGGTTTTTCAGACACAAAACTGTCAAAGAAAGCCATCAATTTTAGTAGTATCTCAAGTGCACACTGTTGATTATTCTGAATTTCCTTCCCAAAGTAACTCATCTCAAAAGCGTGTCTTTTCATGTGGCTAAAAGCTATCTCAGAGTCTTCCCGCTGATCTCTGTACGGAAAATTTTTCAACTCGCCAGTAATCACCAGTGGAATTAAAACACTGCATCCTACTTCCAGCAATGTTTTACAAACCCTCTGACTTCCTTTGAACTAAATGCTCCTTAGGCTCCTGCTTTATTCTTCTGTCAAGCTCACGTGCCTCAGAGGCTCAGTATGTTACACAGTCAGTATCAGAGGAAGACAAATATCTACAATTGGAGACAATTTGGAAATATGTGCTGGGGCCAGAATTGAACCCCACTTAGCTATAGAGAACAAACTGAGTTGTATGAATTAGGAGTGTAAGTATGCCAGGCTGCCCATGGAGTCAGCAGAGAAAGGCATCCCTTTCTGGAAGCATAAAAAGAGACCTCTGACTTCACTGGCTGGGAAAGGTCGCAGGACAGTCGTATGACTAAGGCAAGGTGCCTGGATCTGGCATGAAACTCGACTTGAGTCTACAGTGAAATACGATTGTTTCTCAGAATGCTAAATACAAAGACTTTAAAAGAGATACTGACCCTAGGATCACATCCACCGCTTTGAGGATTTTTGCACTTCCATAGATTTGTGTGGACTGTAACCCTACTGGATCCCCATGTTATTGCCAAACCTTCAGTGTGGGCTCACAGGCTGAAATCGCTTAGCCTTAAGTTAGAACTGCTGCATGTGAGGACATATCTATCAAAAGCCCTCCCCAAGATATGAGTGCCATTATATGAGCTAAGTGAAAAAACAAAAGGTAAATTGTTCAGTTGCTTCAAGGGTAAAGACAATGTAAGAATCTAAAAAGAACTCAAAATGTAAACATCGAGACCTATGTATCCCAACAGAATTAATTATTCTTATGTTTATTTTTTTTCCTTAAAAATATATGAAATCAAGTACCACTTCAAAAATCTGTGCAAGGACATAGGGGCCATTATTTTAGACATGTTGCTGGAAAAAAAATCATTCTATTTTCAGGGTCATGGGTGGTGTTATAAGAGCTTAGGGGTAGCAAATATTTCTTGTCAGCTTGCAGCAATTTTTTCTTTTTCTTTTACTAAAAGCTGCCTATGCTGTCTCTTTTACAAATTACTCTGAAATTTCAAAAGACCACACACTTGGCTTCTCCATTATTTTTTTTCTCCCCAGAGCCCCTAAAAGGGTGAAGAATCTTGTTAGAATAATTTCTTTCCAGAATAGAGTTTGAACTGGAATTCCACTGGAGAAATGCTATTTTGTTCTGGCCAGAATCCATAAGTTCCATCTTCATATTAGAAGTTTATCATCTTGCTTAAGCTGGAATTGTGTCCAGCTGGGGAGTCGCCATTCATACCTTCATCATCTTGCTAAATATTCAGAGAATGAATTCTAACAGCTAAAAATGTGTGGCTTATGATATGCAGCTTGAATTTATAGTAACACTATCTGCACATTAATAAGGAATTTGCAAGCTATAAGGATGATTATCTTTGTCCTTAAAGATGAATATTATTAACCATTCCAGTTCCATATCAACAATGATATGCTAAACAATCACTTGTTTTAGAATTGCCCATATTTTCCCTACCCATTTTTCAGCAAATGCAAAAAAGCACAGAAATTTAAAATGAAACTGAGATTAAGATAGAAGGTGACATAATAACTATTATGTCTATATATGATAATTATTATTTAGTCCATACATCTTAAAAAAATCCCAGATGTAAGGTTTTATCCCACTAAACTAGTTGAAGTAGGAAGTCCTGAATAGCCTTTTTGTCTTTGCCTGAAAATGAATTTAAAAAAAAAAAAAATCAGGAAATTACTCCTTTGATCTTAATAACATGTAAATTTTCATCTGATCCCGGCTGACAGTTCTCTGCAGTCTAATCCATTCCTCAGTTCAAACTCCTGCATTTCTGTATAAAAAAAACCATTGCTCTCTACAGCCTTAAGAGTATCCTCATGCAAAAGTTTTTGATTAAACATTGCAGTTACGTTTTTAGAGACTGTTTACAAGTGTAATCCTTTGGGACCAGGCACTTCACTCTAAGTAGCAGAAGGGGTAGAGTACTTTTGACCTGATCATCCAAGAAAAAATTACAATCTGCTTAATCAGGTCTCACTTTCAAATTCAAATTTTAATTGCTAATTAGTCACCCTTTTTGTTTGAGGTTAATTAGATCAGCCATGCATTTGAAGGATTCAAAATTTCAAAATGCGTTAGCAACTAAGAGCATAGAAATTAGAAACTAAGGTATGGAATTCAAGTCACAAATTTGTTTTGCAACTGCCTAAATGTGAATGGTTGAATCTGTGAATATGCCAAGAAAGCTCTCACCAGCCCACACAGTGTCAGTGGTTTTGAGACAGCAGGGTCCCAATAGTCCTTACCCTCATCCCCAGTGCCTGTGCAGTGCCACTAGCCATGACCTCTGCTTTTCTCAAATTCTCAACAGCCTTTGAGCAATAAGCATGAAGAATGGACACCTCAGACACTTTAGCAAGAGTCAGAACTCTCAGAGGGGATGACTGTCATTCCTGACCATCTGTTTCTCTCATCAAGAACACTCACGTGCTTTTATCTGTATCACCTTCATATCTGAGCCTCCAGTGGTCAGCACTGCAGCCCATTGTGGTTCCTTTCAAACCAGTCAAAGACTGTTTATCACTGTGCTTGCCTAGGATAGTATGCTTTATTTTATAGACCAAAGGTAAATTCAATTTGGCAACACATTTTCTTTATAAGTCAACCCCTTCAGTGCAGTAACAGACATGAGGTTTGATGTTCTTGGCTATAAAAAACTTGCCTTTTGCCAAAGCTGCATTGTCTGAAGTCTCAAAGCTGGAGTTATCATGTTATTTGAGATGAAGGTCAGAGTAATTTGTGGTGCTTGGGCATGACACATGTAATTTTACACTTTATCTATAGGTGTGATACTGGATTCTGCCAGAATAGGCACCTGGTATCAATGTTCATTCTGGCAATAGTTCAGCAAAACTCACAACTCCCAAGAAAAACCACAGGTTACTATATAGAAAACTGACTCAAAGTGTCTAGAGATAGGCTAACATTAAAAATGCATGACCTACCCAGCAAGGTGACAAGGAAATGGAGGGATGTATTCCTCTAGGGGTTTTTTGCATTTGGGGTGATGTTGCAAAAGTGACTATGTATCTCTGTCTTAACAACTGTTTGGAGAAATTTTCTCATACTGAGGTTTTAATGCAGTGTTTATCCTAGAGAACATTAAATAAAACTTAATTTTGCTCTTGGGAGGTACTTTTCCTGTTATCTGCCTGCCATAGCTATTTGCTCCTGGCAAAGAGATCTTTGAAGAAAAGGAAGTCTTTCATCACTATCTTAGTGGACTGAGAATTGCAGAAGTCTCCAAATGACTGATGTTTCTGTGGGCAGGCTAGGCACTGAGCATCAGGGGAGATCATTATTTAAAATCAGTGCAGAGAAGGACATTTCTAGTGTCAGTACTATGATGAGTCATTTAAAATCATTCCTGAACCTACTGTAGAACAAGTAGAAGTTTATCAGATTCATATCCTTGATCCAGATTATTAGCATGCAAGTGCATGCTCCTCACAGAGAGCAGTTACAGAATCTGGTCCATTTTTCAAGCTGTATTTCCAGATGTGAAAAACTCCCTTGTAGAAACTGTCACTAGTTTAATGCTGGGTCAGTGAATAAAAACTGCCAGACAGCCTCATATTTCCATTGCAGGTTATGAACCTTGTTGTTCGCATACCAGTATTTTTCAAACAGCAGCTGCTATATAAAACCAGGAGTGTTATGTTGCACATAAATGGTGGTGACTGATTTCACAGCAGTTCTCTATGTACAAACAACTACAAAAGACAAACACAGGATTTATCAGGCCACAGTCAGAGCATTAGCCATAGCAACATTGTTCCACATCTTTGAATTTATAGACAGACCAGGGTAATGAGAGAGTCAGTGATTCATTTTACCCACTAAATAAAAGAAGCATGTTCCAGCTGTCATAACTTGCCATTAACAAAAGCACCTGTGCTTTGAACTAGATAATCAATAACATTCTCTGTTTTGGAACAGAGTTTTATGCATACGGGTTTCTTTTCTTACTTTATAGCTTTATTTCTTGTTCTTCTCCAAATCAAACAGAACAAGTCAAACACTGGAATTGTGAATCTGAATCTATCTCTCTTGTTCCACTGCCACAAACATCACTTTGGAAGTTCAAAGTCAGCATCTCAACAACTGAAATTTCAGTATCATCTAGTATACTGATTAAAATTCAAGAGCTTTCCTTGCTGTATCTCTAAAGTGGTACTTCTAAAGCTATGTGTTGAGAAAGCACTTGGTAACCCTGCCTGCAAATATCCAAAATAGAGCCCTCATAAACCAGATACATGTCCTGTCACCTCTTCCTGCAACTATTGCTACTGCAGCAGCTTCTCGTGAAAAAGATGTCATAAAAAAACTCAACATCCCATTTGACAGAATGAAGCAACACAATCTGGTTGCATAATTTTGAATACCTGTAGAAAATTTGCAATACAGATTGAAAAATTCCACAACTGCAAAATGACACTGGATAATGTTTGAATATTAAACAAATTTTAAAAAGTTATGCATGTCCATGTACACTTTTTTTAAGATAGGCAGAAATAGGGAGAGGCAAGGAAAAACATGCTGTAATTGTTTGAAAATTCCTACAGATGTTTATTCATTTTCTCTGGTTGAAAGTCTATTTGGTATGTGATCAAAAGCAACTATATAAAGGAGTTTGCCTTCTTTAAGAGCATTCTTTCCATCAGCAAAAGTATTAGATGACAAGCCAAAGCTAGGATTTCTGAATGGAAATCTTGTTGACAGTTGCATTAATCCAGACTCCGGTTGGCTATTTTTCTATGTGGTTGTTGGGCAGGGATTTTTGTTTATGGTTCCGGTTGATCACATTTTCATGTCCTCTGCAGTCTTTAACAGACAGCTTCAAACTGGAGAAGCACAGCAGTAATCCAAGAACACGTTCATATTCTCAGTTGCCACAATCTTAACTGCTTTCAGGAATTATTATGCTTCATAGCTTTACAAACTATATAAAAAAGTCCATAACATCTATTATCAAAATCAGCTGCAAATTTCCAAGCAGCTCTACTCAACTGAGTAGAAAGCAAAACTTTGGCTTTTCAGAGCAGTGGGATAATGCAAGAGTTCCTCAGAGAAGGCCTAGCACCATAAAACCCCACGATGTTATGGTTAAATATGCTTATGTAGAAGTAGCTTGACTCACATGACTTATCCCCAACTCAGAGATGCAGAAGTCAGAGTGAAAATATTACATCATCTGGACTAGCTCTTTAATTCAAACCGTAGAATCTCATCCAGTTACTCTTGTATAGAAATCAGATGGTTAGGCTTGCCAAGAAAGGTCTGAAAAGATACTGGGCCTTGATTTGTGAAGTAGTAAATTTTGTCAATCAAGTACTTTACCTATAACTTTTACAATCTACCCTTTGATGAAACTGAAGTTTGGTTGGTCTTTATGCAAGAGAAATTCTGGAATAAAAAGTCTGTTGCTCACAGCAGACATTAATTTTACCAACCTCATTCTATTCAACCTATATATCTCCAGAATAAAAGTGCCAGAAGTGTTGTGCAAATAATCTTGTGGCAGTTTTAAAAGCAAGTATTCTTTCCAGAAATTTATGAAAGAATAGGGAAAAAAATATGCAGAGCTTTGAATTACTGAAGATTTCACAGCACCGTCTATGACAGTCATGCTTGTAGCAGTCATGCAGAAAAAGTCACACACAATTATTAGCTGTATTTATGATGTATGAATCTGCTCTGCTGCTCCTGTACAGGCAGATCTTGTACCTCACAGATGTAAATGACAGGTGCTCAGTTCAAGACTGAATTTCACCTAAACTCCTCACCTTTTTTTTTCCTAATTCTTTCAATAAGTCTTGGCCCCTATCAACTCATTTACCATATCTAAATAAAGGCCATTTCTTTAACTCATTAAATACACAATCCATCTCAAATTATTTCCCTGGCCAAATGTGCAATTTTAGGGACATATTTACTCTCAATCAGACATGAAATTTTCTTTCTCCACTTTCTTGTTCAGACTTTCCCTCTCTTACAATTCTTGGAAGAGAAAGAGCACTCAGCCCTTCTCTCAATGCCTTACAAGAAAAGACAGATCAAGTCATCAGTAACACACACACAAAGATAGAGTGATGATTCCAGAATAAAACACATATCTTTACTGGTTAATGACTTCCTGGAAATTTACTGACACAGACCTTCAGAATAATCAATATTTCACAGAACAGACAACAATTAAATAAGCTACAGCTGTAACAGCCAGTCCCAGAAGTTCATGTACATTGCAGCCAAAGATCACCAGAGCAGAGGGAGTTTTGCCCCTCCATTTTCCACCTGATAACTAAGGCTGCATCTGTCCTTGACATTCAATGGTTTTCTTTTATTTAGTTCCTTCCAACGGCAGAATTATATTTTCCTTACATTAGCAAAATAATTTCTTTTAAGGATTTTTTCCCTGGCAAATCCTTTTCCATGAAGATTACTAAAATAAAGCAGAAATTAAAAGGCATGGAATAATCTCACATCAGCAATAGCTATGTGAACAGGAAGTGACTGTCTTCTCTCTACAAGTCTTGGGATGAGTAAAGAGGGATGGATACTGTCTATGTTTTCCCTTTCTTCAAATACCAGGCTTTTAGGTTATTAGTAAACAGGGTGATACTGCAACTCTGTTGGAGAGACTAAAAAAAGGAGTCCATGTTTAGAACTTAATGT
>VWYI01010848.1:218-14352 GCA_013399455.1 Anthoscopus minutus | reverse complement strand
ACAATTTTTTGGGAGAAACAAAATTTAGCCTTTCAATTTTCAAGAACACTGAGAAATTGTGTTCCATTACCAAAGACATTGACTTTTGAAATTCTGAAGAAGGCAACAATGGCAGCAATTATACATTTTGTTTTACAATACTAGCTTTATACCTCACTATCTTCTTTCAGTAAAATGATGGGTTTGATTGTTTGAAAAATCCTTAAATGCTTTATGATTAATGCTTTTTCTGAATACTAATGCACGGCTGAGAGCACCAAACAAATATGATAGGTGAAAACTAGTAGTTTTCCTTCTCAGGTATAGCAAGCTTTTATTGTAGTAGCAGATAAAAGGATTTAGGAAATTTACATTAAAATAAGACTACATACCCATCAAAACAGATTGTAATAGAAGTTCAAATCATTTAGCTTTAACTACCTGATTTCTAAAATGTTATTTCTTAAGAAATTCTACTAGCAAAAAAAAACCTTTCTAAAAGTAGCATGAATTTTTCTTTTGTTGATATTTTCTTTTTTTTGGTATTTAAATGCAACTCCACAAAAGCACTAGACCACAGTATATAAACTAATTTAATGATAAACATGTTTTTCAGTGTGCCTCATTCTATCACAGAAAATAGGTTTTCTGACTTCCTTAGAATCCTTTTTCTTTATAAAATGAGAGAATCTTATAGATTGCTGTCCTCAAATATGCTGAGCCCATGTAGCCCTCAATTAGACCAGGGAGTTCATCACCTTAGAGGAGGCTCTCAATTGGTTTAATGCAATGTAATATTACTCATATTCCTGACCTCATCTGTCAGTATTAACCACTATCTCCTTCCACACTCATTGTGAGAGTAAAAGATCTAGACAAAAATTCATGGGTTATACGTACAGCTCTATTGTGTTAAATAATGTATAAATGTCCAAAAGAAGCAGCCCATTTTATAAGGTAAAGGTTGGGGATGAAAGGTATTAATATGAAACAAGAAAGTAATGTAAAAAAAAATTCTTTGCCTGAAAAGTGTAATGTGGATCGGTGCCATATGCATTTTCTGACCTCTAAAAACAGTTAAAGTGAGAGTGACCTGCATGGTAATATACATCAGATCTTTCCATATCTCAAAAAGACCATTGTACACCTTTTAAAATCTTTTTGACATAAAGTAATGACACTAAAACCAAACCAAAGTCTCAGTCTTAATCAGTACCTTTGTTTTAGCATGTGAAGATAAATTGAGTCAGGAAGAAAAAAGAAAATAAATTTTAAAAGTGGGGAGAGGGAGGTGGGAAGCCAAAGGAAGAAAGAGCTGAAACGTTCACAAATCTACATCTGCAGACAAAATCACTTTCTAAAACTGAAAACATTAAATGGCTATTAATACCCCAGTGAGAAGTAGCTAGAGAAGTATATATTTATGCAGAATGGAAGGAGTGATTTAGTGGTGGGCCAGTCTTTTGTCAAACTTTCCCTGCATAAATTCTCAAGCAGGAACACAAGTTTTTAAAACTAACCAAAATAAAATGAAACTTTGTAACTGAGACCAACTTCTGTATTGAAGCAACACAGAACAAATGCTAAAAGTCAAGTAATTGAATGCTTCCAGCTATGAAGACAAACAGTGAAAAGAAATTAAATGTTAAGTTTTATATGACACTGATCAGATTCTCAAGTGCTTATCCAAACAAGCCTCAAAAACACAAGGAGTACTATCAATCTTAAATCTAAGCCTATCACTGCAGACAGTCTCATTTCTCTGTATTCACTGAAGCCACTTGTAGAGAGTTGGTCATTAAGTAAAAGTTCTTATATACTCACAATTTAAAAAAAAGCAAAACAACAAAAAGTGGAAGGGAAATATCAGTCTGGGGTTTTTTACAGACAAGAGATAAAAGAGTCTGCATAAGGGCATGGAGGGCTTGCCAACACATTAAAAATATGGTCATGAAAATGAAAATTAGAGAGGACCAAAAGCTGCCAAAATGAAACTACTCTAAACATTGTGTAAAATATAAAATTATGGGTATTTGTGTTGATTTCAATGAAATGAAATAGATCGAGGCAAGGATCAGATTTCAAGCATAGTTAGAAAGAAGCTCAAAATTGAAATAAACAGAACCAGTATTATATTGAGAAAACACATGGCATCCTATGTAATAGGAAGTAAACCTACCAAGTATTATTTATTTACTATTTATTCCCATGTTGAAATGAGGGAGCCAATTCAAAAGCACCTATTAAGCACTGCTACAAAGAAGAAAAACAATGCACATAAGGTCAATATCACTTAAGGCCAAAATTTTAAATCCAAATTAACTAAAACCAGCTTCAAGTCAATCACAGCCAGCAGCCCTAAACACTGAAATCTACCAGTCAGGGATCTCACAGCTGTGATTACTATTAGGTATTTTTCCCTGCCATAATTTTGGATACACATTCTCAGTACTGAACTCAGCTTTGAGGAAAACACTCAATTGTTTCTATCCTGCACCCTACTCTTCCTTCTATCCTCAAAGTCACCCTACCAGACTGTAAACACTGCAGTGAGAGTGTGGGCAGGTAAGCATGTGTAATTGACTATGACTGCAGTTGCAGAACAGGACCAAGAAACGGGAACTTTCTTTACCAGCGGCCTTAACTTTGATTTCACTCATTTTTCACAACACCTGCACCATTACTGTAATGGCAGGTTAACTACCCATGCTTGTTTTTAAATGGAGCATTCTGTCACACAGCACACCAGTGTCTTCACACTTCAACAGTGTGTCTGAGAAGGCATCAATCAAAGTTGATTCGAATCAACTCTCAAAACAAAGAAGACACATGGAGCAACACATGCTATTACTCTGTGTGTTCCTGTACATATTTCCCTTTACAAATTGACTGTGTGACCACTTTATCTCCATTTGGTAACAGGAAGTCAGCAGCTTAAGAAATAGACTTTTTGTTCCTTCTGCCATCTTATAAACACTGCTGTCTCTGACAGGGTCCTACTACAAAATTTCCTCTCCAGCCTCAAACACATTTTGCAAAGCTTGACATGTCCCAGAATAAAGAAAGACACAGGACGTGGTGCAGAGTGCACAGCTCAGCAAAGTGCTAAGTAGCATAAAATAAACCCTTGGAAATCCTAATACTTCAGCCAGGCAGTGACAACAACAGTGCAAGGTGGCTAAAAAGGTATCAATCAAGAGCTGCTTAACAAAGCAGATTCTCTGAATATTGGCTGAAATGGATTTCCCATCCCAAATAACTACATAGTAAAACACATCTCTTTTAAGCGGCTAACTGTATTTAGATAAATATGGCAGAAGGTTTTTCCCATTCCTTACTATATCTAATAATGACTCATAAGGTAATTAAGCAAAACATAAAGAAGTATGTTGTGAAGAAGAAGCAGTAGATAGCACTGACCATTTTTCATGCACAAGAACAACAGAAGCGTCTTCGACAAGGGGATGAAGCCACAGTTTGGAGTAAATGGAAACATGAGCTGTGTAAAAAGGTCTCACTTTTTTATTATTGTAAATTAAGATCAGTGAACGGCTATCACAAATTATTATTTATAAGCATGCTGGCCTGATTTAAGTGGACTGGAATTTTGATTTTCTGAAACACAAAATTATGTAGAAAGGAAATAATGGGCTCCATTCTATCATAGAAGAAAAGGAATAACCAAAATTAAAATCCTCCCTTATGCAAAAATTGAGGGGGCTTTTTCATTCATGTTCAACATTTTTTTAAATATTCCTAGTAACTGTGAGTTTTAAAACAAGAAGGAAAAGTAGAATGCCAAAAGATGCCCTGCCACCTTATGAATAACTTATTTCCAAAAATTTTAACTTTACAATAATAAACAAGTGAAATTACTTTTTTTTTTTCTTAACATCAGAAAAAAGCCCGTGTTAGTGTAAATCTTTAGATATAGAAAAGATACTTTATTGATTAATTTTTGAACACCCATTTTATTAGTCTTTTAACTCCCTAGATATTATTATGCTTTGCATATAATATTACCTTTTTTTAAACTCCATTAATGCATTTATTACTCTCATCAGCGAGTGCAATGGTGTGTCTTAAGAGATAAAAACTCTCTTCAACATTATCTAAGCACGTTCATACCAAAAGCTCCTTTTTAACATTCTCTTCTACAGCAATGTCTCAAGAATACTTTTATTAAATGACAAATGGCAGCTTCAGGCGTCATGAAGTTGAACAGTACCTTTTGGACTACATGTAATTTTTAAACAAAATCCCACAGCTCAAAATGAACTGAAAACTAAAGACTTGATGCTTAAAATACACTAGATAGCTCTCCTTTTCCTTTTTCAATTGAATCCAGAGGTGTGGAAAAAAGATAAAGGCCATATCTAAACCATCATGCAGAAGTATCTACAGCAGTAACATATATGTCAGTTGAGAAATGAAAACAGCAGGAAGCACAGTCACAGCAGGCTAGCTCATGGAAAGCCAGGACTTAGTAGAACAGAAGCCAGGACTTAGTAGAACAGGTTCACTGCCACGTAAATGCAGCCTTTCAGATCCCAGGTGATTAGTAGTGCTTTGTACAAAGAGTAATGATCAGCATGAGGGCAAAGATCTTTAGAGCATCTGTACTGAAAAATAACTTCTTCAGTGTCTATGTTTTATTTCCCTTTTGCACAATATTTTGCTAAACAGAATATTCTATTCAGCTAGAATTTCAGTCAATCAATCCCTCTTTCTTGCTTTTTTTTCCTGGTCACCAGAGAGATTAGTTTTAACTCAGCTTGCTTGTCAAACTGCAGAAGCATAATTGCATAATATTAGGCACGCATGCTTAATTTTCAGAAACTTATTCATGTATTCTCGATTCTCCCATGCATGTTCCGTAATACAAACTTGAAGTCAATGAAAATATACTTGTGCTTTATCTTGAAAAAGAAGTTAAATACATTATTTACAAAGTATTAATCCTTCTTTTCAGTAAACACTTTCCTTCACCAATGATTCTTTCTCACTGTGGTTTTTATTTACGTAAAGGTATGCTCATTAAATAATGAGTAGTCATGTCACATCTCACCAAATCCTTTCAGGTAAGAATGATTAAAGGAGCTTTTCAAGAGTTACCATTTCAGAAATCCAGACAGTTTGTCTGATTTTGCTTTCCACTTCTTTTTTCTTCTCTAATGACTTCTTATTGTTAACTTACTCAGTGAAAACATTTGAACTAATCTCTCAGATCCAACTTAGAATACCCCGATTCTGTGTTATTTTGCAAGTGAGCTTCTTGCTATTAACAGCACAACTTGAACTCTTACTGAATAGAAGTTATTATATAGTTGGCATGAAACAGAATGGCACAATTTAGTCTTCAGCCACGCTATCACAAACTCAAACAGCAGATGGAATGGTAAAATATAATTAAAATCAAATGCACATATCAGAAGAGCAGCCTTTTTCAACCTAACCCAGGACTTGCAAATTATAGGGGGTAACAGCCCCTACTGAATAGCATGAACGAAAAGCTGCTTTATAGTTAGGCTGACTGAGACATCAGCATACATCAGTCACACCAATGACTGAGCACAGGGCATGGCAGGGACGGCAGCAGTGCTGTACATTGGCTGGTTTTGCCTGGCAATCAGAGACACTGACAATAATTCTGCGGGCTCCTCGTGAGTGTAAAACGTATTATTTGATCAGGTAGCGTGTCCATCACTGCCCAGCCATCAGCAGCAGACTGGGCACTTCTGCCATGGGTAATCACTCAGGTAAAGCACATGTGCTGCCTGGCTGAGGGAGCAGCGCCCGCTGAGCCTCTGTGCTCACTCCAATCCACAAATCAGGCACACTCTGATCAGGGACAATTAGAATCAGGCTGAAAGCTTGTTTCACTTTTCCCTGCAGTACAGTGCTGTTATGCAAAATCAACTGCCCAGAAGTCAGTTGTAATTTTTAACAGCTCCTTCTGATGGCCTTTCCAATTTGCCTTTTCAAGCCAATTTTCTACATATTTCAAACTCTTTGGCCTTGATTTATGCCAAAAATGGCATAATTTATTCACATCTCAAATTTATATTATATGACAGAGAAGTTCATGAGCCAGTGCATTCTTATTTCTTTCTTGACCATATTGAGTCAAATTGTTTTTTATTTTCCCTTTGACATCAACATTTTAAAAGGTTTCAACCCTGAAACACATCTGTATGCAATCATTTTTATAATGGCACTCTGTGCTGGTCTAAGACCTTTTATCAGAAAATTTGATTCTCAAATGTGCAGAAAAAACAACCGATTTTCTCTTCTAACATTATGCAAAAACCTAGGGCTAAACACACCATAAAATTAAATTAATTTATTTGAGGAAATAGCTGAATATTTATTTATCTCTATTTCAGATATAAGCATATACCTCCTGGTTTTAAAATCACATAGAGGTTTAAAAACTACCCTAGCAGTACACCCATGGATGAAACCTGTCCCTTAGAAAAGTTGGAATTCATTTTATTGTTTAAGGCAGTAATTTAACTGACTAATTTTTACTGATGTGTGCTTGATCAAGTCTTTGCACAAGGCAGGGCTAATTACTGGAAATGTAAATTTAAATTATTATAACCAAGAAAAGAATAATAATAGCTTCCTATCAAAGATGGTAGTTCCACAATTATCCCTATTTGAGTATTTAACTTAATATGTTTTATGTTACTTCAAACAAAATTGAATAATTCCAAATTTATAAATTAAATTTATTTTAAACACAACTGTAACAAAATACTCTTCCATCTAAACAATTTAAAAATTTATAATATAGACTTAATGAAGCATTAATTTATTTTAAACCCATTTTATAACATAGAGTTTTCATGCTTAGACACCATAAATTAAGAAGAAAAAAGCATTCTGACAGAAAAAGAAAACTGATTTTATTTCATACCCCGAAAAAAATCTTACAATTCCTAAATATTCTAGCAAGTAATTAAGAAAGGAAGCCTGTCTTGGAAATAATTGAGAATATGGCAGAGAGATAAGATATTGCCATCCACAGCCCTGCAAAATTTCCTTATGCAAATGTGAAGAGCCACTGTTATTTCTAAACCTCAACACTGCAGAAGATTTGCTTAATGTTCCAATAAGGAAAGTGTTCATGCTGTGGTATTGCAGCAGTGCACATCTCCAATTAAGGAATGGAAGTCATTAATAATGTTAAAAAAAAAAAAAGTGTTGAGATTTCTAAAAATATTTTGAAATGCAGTCATTTATTCCAATATTACAATGAAAATAAAACTGGTAAAAAGCAAAAGCTTTATTTTGGTCATACTCATTATGAGCATGAAATGTTTCTACCATATTTTTACATTATGAATTTAGAACAAATATCACCTAGAGAGAAATACTCACTAAAATCCATAACAGGTACTGTGAATTTTAGCTTTCAACTCTCTGAACAATTGGTGATCTTAGAGACAGCCACAGCAAACAGCAAACATATGGGGGAATTACAGCCATACTGTAGTACAAACTGAAGTGTTTCAGCTGGAAACAGTTTTCCAGTTCTGTTGTCATCCTCTGGAAAGCATTATAACCACTGGTACACAATTTTATTACCATGTTTTTTACTAAGTATCTACTACAATATCTCAAACAACAAAGCGTGGTTGTCTATATGTGCTATAATTAACACAATACCGAACTGATTACAGCCTATATGCAGTGGTAATACATGCCTTTGTTGGTTTCCCAAGGGAACAACTGAGGACTTGAGAAAGCTATTTGTTTTCAGTGAAACTCATAAGCCAGTAAATTTAGAAATCCACACATTAACAAATTGAATCATTTGTTCAAAAGACTATTTCAACCACCTTTAGCTTTAGGGATAAAAGCTATTAGGGGCTCTAAGGTGTTTTCAGATTTGATGACTCCATCCTTTCATCCTCATACTTTGAAATCTTGTGTGTTCCTTCCAGCACAAAATTTTCTCTTCTTTTACTTCACCCCAAGTAGTTGAAACAATGGTAGTATACTTATCTTTCTGCAAAAAAATCAACCCTTCTTGCTCTACATTTTTTTCTAAACAACTATTTAGTGCTCAGCATCAGCATTTTCTGCTAATGTAATGATAAAAAGTATACAAAATATTAAAGTGTCCTTGTATGTGACAGACACCAACTTGCCATTTTAAGGAGCTTTTCATAAGAAAACCCTCATCTAGCAAAGCAACTAGTCATTCATCTTGCCAATCACAGTGTCACTTCTGAATAAATCAGACTTAACATTTTCATTATCACACTCCCACTATGTTTTCCTCAAGGCTAGGGAGTTATTAAATGGTATCAATATTTTCACCCATGTTCTGACTAAAATAATTCAACTGACTTCCATCAAAATGAAATTTCATGTTCAAGTGTTTAAAATTGAATCTTTGATAATACATCATTGAACATCTTCTATTCTTATGTATCCAATTCATGAAAGTCTAATCTTAGCACCTGTATGTTGCATTTCTTGGCATGTCACTAGCTCGAGTAGCTACATCTGTAGTGTGCTAGCCCTTCAATGCCTCTTTCAGAAGGAAAGTTTAACTTCCTAATACAAACCCCCTCCATGTTTCCTTATTTAAAAAAAAATTATATAATTAAACAGACTGGAATTTTTGTTTGAATTCAGGATATTTATCTTTATTTATCTCTTTTATCTTGCATTGCACTGCATTCTAGGAAAATACTTCCTCTTAATTAAAAAATTAAAATTTTCACTTAATGGAAGATAACCTTCTCACTCATGGAGACCATGCAAGTTCCATTATGGATTCCAATATGATGTCCAATGTGCAACCCAATGTGCAATCCCTGTGGATAGACAGGACTGCATTGCTCCTAAGCTTTCAGATGCATACGCTCTGAAGTTTTTCACCCAAATCTCCACATCAAGGATCTTATGCCTCACATCTGTTAGCACAGCAAATGGCCAAACAATAGAAATGCTCTGCACACTTTGGAAAATTCTACAGCAACTCAGTATCCACAACATTGGAAATAACTCTGAATGGAATAATCAAAAATTAGCTCAATAAATTATATTTCCTAGCCACTAGGAAATTACTGGTTTTGACTCTGAAATCTTCACCATGAAACAGATTTCACTTTATTAGTATGCTTTGAAGAGTAAGCAAGCAAATGAATTATTTAAACTGGACTGCAAAACGATTGTAAATTTTTCTTTCATCTTTGAAGCTTTCAAACATGAGGTAGAAACATCATCAGATTTAGGCAACCTCATTACTTCAAATTGCATTCTTGGGAACAAATATGTCTTTAGAAAAAAGATTACATTTACATGTAAAATCAATTACATCTTCTCTTTAAAAGGAACTGCATATTATTTGATTAATTTTGTTATTCACTGGTGTCTGTAGAACATCAGATGCTTGCAGTTCTGAAATGCTAACCCTATTTTCAAGATAGTTTTCCCATGGCAAATATGAAGCCTTTATATGAAAGCTTTTACTTAATTATTTGCCATATAGGCAGAATTATTATAGAGCTTAAAAACCTTAAATAAAGAATTATTTTAGCCTTGTGGCTAAAAGTGATGACTTTACAGTAACCACTTCAAATGCAAGAAAAAAGTGAACCCTGAAAAGTTCATGTTCCCTTTTCATATAATGATAAACAGAAACCAGAAGAGGAAACATTTAGATCTTTTTTCATGGTAGTCTCTGACTGCAGATATTAACTGGCAGAGACTTCAGAGTGTGAGGAAACCCACACTAAGATATCAGAATAGAAGGGATTCCTGCCATTTTCTTACTGGTTTCCTTAGGTGAAGTCACTGAAATATCTGCTGGGAATCCAGTGACTAGTCCTGTGTAAAGTTAAGTTCCCAATGAACTCAAAAGCCCAAGAGTCCACTTGAATACAATATTTAGACTTAAAAAGGATCTAACAGTAGGCACAGACTCTAGAAGAAATGAAGGATCAAGAAAAGGGATTAAAATATCTTCTACAGGATCTACATAAAATTTAAGTGCAGTACACCTTTTAGACAGGAAATTATAATTTCAGAATGGAGCAACCCTAATCCTAAAGAGCCTAGAGTCACTGTCACTATATGCCACATATTAGTTTTGATCATGTACACATGTAGTTGTACTTTACTTCTTTTGCCTTAGCAAGCCTTGCAGGGTTAACACACAGGAATGAACTAGACATAGGCTTACTTTACACTTAAAAAATAGAAACAAAAATACTATCATCAGGTTGTCAAAATACTTTACCAGGTCCAGACTCTATCATCTATTAATGTTATATAAGAAAATAAACCACTACCTATTCTGTTTTCCTGGGAGATATTAGAAAGCATGTTATTTTTCTAAAATTGGTGATGTTAAATACTATTTCTACTATGTAAAATGAAGAAGGTGCAAGACCACCTGATGCCTGATGCCAATATTTGCAAGACCTGTACAGCTAAAGAATAAAGTTTTAAAAAAAGATTATTATGGTTCAGGTCAGAAATCAACAGATATAGCCCCTGGCAACAAACTGAAGGTGAAACTTATGGAAAAATGAAAAATAATGTGGATTTAATGCATTTTTTTTGTCTTCCATAAGTTTTTGCAGTCAGTAGTTTAAAGGCTCTTCTAGAGAGCTAAGAAAGTCTTTCACCAAATTCTTTGCTTTTGTATGTGTTGTTCATCAGAATACTGATGCGCGAGAAAACCAGGTATTTCATTCAGAACTATAAATATTTTTTTTGCTTTATGACATAAAATTTGGGTCCTGTTTGGGCCAGTTACTGTAAATATGTAAAGGAAATCTAAAAATAGATGATTTAGGAGAGTAAGCAGGATAAAACATTGAAAAATTATTTACTTTTGGACCAGGTATTGAAAAAATACCCTGCATTTCTACTTGTTTGCAAATTTAAGTGCTGAAACTAAAGCTAAGTGAAAAATTTCTATAAAAAATGTATATATCAAAATTCTTTCCTTCATCTTGAGCTTTATGATTGCTGTACTTCATCCATATCGCCATCTAATTATATAATTAGCCCTTGTAAGACACGGGTTATTACATGATCTCAGGTGTAGCACAGACATAATCATTAACATTTCTATGTGTCCTGAATAACACTTCTTATCAGCAATTACTTTTCAGGGCCTATAGCCAAAGGAGTAGAAGAAATGTGAAGGCAGGCAGGCAGGCAGAGTTCATAAGTGTGTGTCTGATATATGTGGATTTTAATGCAAAAACTCAAATACATGCTTGTTTTGGAAGTCCATATTTATAATTTCCTTCAGATTTATCTAGCATCCTGCCCTTGGGAAGCTGTTACTGTTGTCAGAGGATGGCAGAAAATAGCACTGTTAAAGAAGAAAGCAGAGAATATTTCCAAAGGTTATGTTATACAAAACATGCCTTGATCATGAGCTGATAAAGGACAGGGCTTGACAACTGACTATCCTCACTACAATAGACTGCAGTAGAGTTGTATTTTTTTTATTTTAAGCTATTTTAAGATAAACAACTAATATTTTAAGGGAGATAGATTAAGGGAGATACACTGAGGGATGGTTTCTTGCATACCTGTATCATCTGCTTTAGTTTCTCAGACTGGATTTCATTACGGACGCCTTCTGTTGCTACCATGGATCACTGCCAGCCTAAACCATCGATCTTGCAGTCAGGTATCTGACTCCTGCTGCAATGCAACTGCTCAAGTTTTTCTCCTTCAGTTTTTCTTCCAGGCTGAAGAAAACAGGCCGTGCTGGAAGGAAGCCATTCTATTTGAGTTTAAAGATGCACATCTGTAGTTCCAAATTTTTACTAGCCAAACTTATTATAACAAAGCTTAAAAGTATTAAATCAAATGCAATAGACTGGGAATGTCACTCTAGCATGGTGTTGTGTAATTTATCAGACTACTTAGAA
Source organism: Anthoscopus minutus (assembly GCA_013399455.1). Taxonomy (NCBI): domain Eukaryota; kingdom Metazoa; phylum Chordata; class Aves; order Passeriformes; family Paridae; genus Anthoscopus; species Anthoscopus minutus. The sequence continues at coordinate 2,455 of VWYI01010848.1, read as the reverse complement.
TGGGGAGCTACTGTGTTTCAGTTTCAGCATCCTATTTTTCCAAGAGAGATGGGGGATTCTGGAAAATGAATTGGAACGAAACATTTCAGCACACCTCATGATTTTAAAAAAATCATAAATTTACATATACAGACTTCAAGCTCATGAAGACTGATAAACTTAATTCTTAAGATTAGAAGCTGCAAGTTGTCATATTGGTACAGAGCAAAGCACACGTATAAGGGGAATTTTAGCCTCCCACTTCTGAATAGTATAGGCTGACCTAAGTAATTAAATGCTGTGGTCTTCACAGACAAAATCTCTTTTAAGTTTGAAAAGATTCATGAATATATGTAAACGTTTGGAAGCAACTCCAAGACTTTTCTCTCTGATAGGTTTTTATTTTTAAGGGACTCCACAAACATTCCCAAGAGGGAATATTTCTTTCCAACTGCCCTTCCACTCATGCTCTTTTTTCCATTCTGGTCATACTTTAATCTGATCCTTTCAGTAAAACTTCAAATATTTATGTACAACTATTCCACTCAACCACTCCATACTTATTCTCCTAAAAATTTATAGTTTTGGAATTCTCATGGTTTGAGAGTGAAGGAGGTAGTGCACTCCAAGATGACCACAGTTTCTGTGAGGATATAAAACTCATTGTTTCCTCATTTGTCCCATAGGCTACTTCCATTTATCTCAGCTGTTTTACCCACTCCCTTTCTGTTTCTGCAGCTCTCTTCCCCCTCTCTGTCAGCATGGCACATTCTATAATCCTGGAACTGGAAATGATGAGGGTACCTTGTGAAATACTGATATCTGCAGTAACACCCACTGTAGAGAATATGACACAGAGGATGTGGGAAGAGCTAAGGAAAAAGTCACAATCTTTCAATTAATTGTTTAAAGGGCATTACTCCGTTTCTTAGATTCCTGTGTCTGAAAAACATAAAAGAGACACTCACAAGAAGGAATCAGGGTACAAGTCTGAAATTAACTCTTCCGAAATGACACAAAATTAAAGGATCTGGAAAAGAATGTATAAACTGAGGGCAGCTGGCCAGGAGTCAACAAGCAGGAGTCACTGCTCATGGACAGGATGGGCACCAGTCAGTGGATGGTGAGCAATGGTACTGTACAGCACTTGTTTCTCTTGAGCTTTATTCCTTTCTTTCTTTTTCTCTCTATTATTATGATTGTTGTTGTCGTTGTTGTTATCATTATTGTTATTGGTATGATAATTATTACCATATTTGTTTCCATCATTAAACTGATTTTACCTCAATCCACTAGTTTTACCTTTAATGATTTTCTTCTCGATCCTGATGGGTGGGTGTGGGTGTGTGAGCAGCTGTACTGATTTGTACTGTGATACTGAGATAGCACTGATTTGTCAGCAGGGTTTAAACCACAACTGACCTCTTAATAGCCATTACAGAATTTAAAAAAGTAGTAATCAACTACGAATGTTAAAAGTCTGAGAGAGTCACTGAAAATCCCAGATTTCTAAATTCCTAGAGGCCCAAATAAACTTTGCTATTGAACAGGTTCCAGTTTCTTCCTAAGGTTATCTGGTTACATAGTATTAACTGTCAAAAATTAATAGTTCATTGGGGAAAAAAAAACAAAACATCACAATAATGGCAGCAAATATAGAAAAACCAAATTACTGCATAGAACACATACTGATCTCTTCTGTAATTACATTTATGTTAGGCATTTTATTTACAGGATTAAGTAAAGATGACAAAATCTGTACTCCATTGCCTCAGAGTATGACAATAACCCAAATGATGACATGATGTCTTGGAGTCATATTTCATGCATCATTCTGCAACATAAATAACTGCTATTGGAATATATCACAAAAGTGTAAATTTTAATTGCATCCACTCTGTGTAATGCATGAATTAATAATGGTGCTACTAAAGAGTGGAAATGGTGAATCTGTTCCAAAGTCATTTGGGTATATTTTAAAATTCTATCCAGGAACTGTAACAACGCTCAAAAAGCTCTGATCTAATTTCAGTAATGAAATTGCATTGACAGATTTTTTGCCCAGTGCTTATCAGTCAGGTAACAAACAAGATTAATGCTTTTTAAATATTTATGAGGCGGGAAGAAAAAAATAACTGTGCTCACAGAGAATGGATCACTTCTTTAAAGGAACTGAATGTTCCTTGATTTCAGCAAGAGAAATTTGACAAGGCTGACAAGAGAAGAAAGCATGTGGGCAGGAAATCTTGATTCACAGC
>VWYI01010847.1:0-25503 GCA_013399455.1 Anthoscopus minutus | reverse complement strand
CACAGAATTAACTCTAAAAAGGTATATAATTACATTCTAGGAAAACAATGAATCATGACTTTTTAACAAGCTGTGTGCTATCTCAGTGCTTCTTCTTCGAAAGGGAGCGGAGGGGCTGAACTGCCCTCTTCTGATGCTGTTGCTGTTATCTTTGGAAAGTTCTTGCCCAGCTTTTACCATCCCACACACACTCTCACAGAGGGGAAAAATGGAGAGAAAAAAACCCCACAAAGTTAACTTTAACAAATGCATTTCTTCCTCTCATCACAATCTCATCTCTTGTCATTTGCAGACAGAGGGAAAAGGAATGATTCTACAAAAACAGGCAATATTAAACAGAGAGCCTCTATGGGCCAGGTGGTAGCAGCAGCAATCATTGCAGCTTTTTATCAACTTTTAAGTGCGGTAATAAACTTCAAACTAGTTGCCATGTAGTTAGCGATTTCCTGGCTATTTTGTCTCCCTTTGAAGCTGCCTGAGCCGCCATCGCTCTGCCGTGTTGTCTCTGGAGCTGCTGATATTTCTCCGGCGTGGCCTTGGAGCNGCCTGAGCCGCCATCGCTCTGCCGTGTTGTTTCTGGAGCTGCTGATATTACTCCGGCGTGGCCTTGGAGCCTCTTCTGCAGCAGCTCTGCCCTGGGAGTGCCACTTCTCTCTGCACACACTCCAAGGCTGCCCCACTGGGCACCCCTGGCTCGGGTGTCCAGACTCAGCAGGGGAGGAAAACGGGGATGAGGAATGGAAATGGCTTTTCTGTGGTGCAGGTGAAATTCCAGAGTTGACTGCCTATGCAGATTGCTCATTAAAGCTCTTAATTAACAAAAGGCACAGAAAAAGCAGCGAAGGTAGCTGAACTCCTACAGCATGCCTGAGAAACTTTTTAAAGGCAGACTCAAAGTCCACATCAAGCAAATTCCACTGCATCCAAAGGAGAAAGTCTTTTAACTTTTGCTTAGTTACTGTAGTTTTGAACCCATTTTAACAGTCTTTTTAAGACTTCTGGGCAATATTTAATTGCTCTCTTAGAGAGAGGGGGAGAGAGAGAGAGAGAAAGAAGCTGGAGGATATTGAACGCTGCTTCCCCTTCAGACAGAGCCTTCCCCGTTCTCGCTCCAGCCCCGGCCGATCACCTTTTCTGGTGTATCACTGCACAGCATATTTGATCCAGAGTGTTTTCCCCAGGAGCTTCTGTCTCTAACTCCAAGTGGAGCTGTTCTCCGCCTCCCACTGATACGGTCCATCCGTATCAGGCTCCGATCAGGCCTCCCGCTTGTTCGCTCAGCTGAGACCCCCTTCCAAGTTCAAAGGTCTCGGTCTGCCTCACATTGTGGTGCTTTCAAGTAACCATTTTCTCTTTCTCATACGAAGAGCTTCTCAAAGTCTTTGTGCCTTACCGCTTCCTCTCGCATAGCAAGTATACTTTGAAGCAGTTTTTTGTGCTGCTGCAAATTCTACATCCGTGCTGGCAGCCACTTTGTGGCGGGGGGAGGGAGGGTAGCGACCCCAACTTTACCTGGTTACAGACTCCGCCCAGCCTTCGGTCACTGCTCAGGTCACTCCGTCCCTGGTTTTCCCCAGCTCCGATCCTCTGTCCGCGTCTGCCCACCGTGCAAATCTTCCCAAGCCATCCCTGGTCGGTGTGCTAGATAAAGGAAAGACCATTCCAAATGTTCACAGAGTCCTCATGGAGGTAAAAGTGAACTTCATTTATTGCTTAGATCAGTCCAGTTTTATAGGGTTTCACAGGGTTCATACGGCTTAAACAAACTATCATTGGCTAAAGTAACCTAATCACGCCTATACATCTACATGAGTGACTATATGCAAATTTGTACACATCTCTATGACAATTTCTTTCCCTCCCTCCATCCTACGGTTAGTGCCCTCCTGTTTAGCGTGCTCTCTCTTGTTTACATTATTGTTCTTCTCCATTTTCATTCTTCAGAGAAGCTTCAAAGATGCTTCCTCTGGGACTGTAGGCTGGGTTGTGCAAACAGGCTCTGAGTAAAGCATCATGTGTTTGCTCTGCTAAAATATTTCCTACATTTATCTTTGCAGTTCTGTGTTACTGACATTAATATGCTGCACCTGCAGCTTGTGCTGCAGTTCTTTTACACTCATCATGTTAAGAAGGTAATATAGAAATTTATATTGCAAACTTGCTGCCTCTAACCTACATATGTTTTTATTTTTATGTTTATACATACTTTTTGTTTAATGCATTTATATGCTTTGTGGTGACAAAATTCCCTTTTTGGGAGGGAATTTGGTAATCCCACTAAGCTACACAAAGTACTCTTGAGTCTTTGAGTCTGGTTTCTAAATCCATGTTGGCACTAAGTTTTCATAAAGCATCCAGAGCACACAGGGTGGGTGAGGACCTCGATGATCAGAAGACATGACACCTATGGGAGAGCTGCAGTTCTCCTTGTAGTCTATTCGGGTGGTTTTTCCAACAAGAATTTTGGGAAAACTGGGCACTCAGGGGTAGCACAGGTGCAGTTTGTGTTCACTTGGTCATGGAGAGTGGTGGAACTCTGGACATCCCAGGCACATGATTCCACAGCAAAGAGAGGTTACCGTCAAGGGACATCAAAGTGAAATATATTCCTTATCTTTTTTGTTCCTACTGGTTATTTATTTTCTTTGTAAGGGCCTGTCTCATTGCTTATTTAAACAGCCTGTGTTTTCTTCTATTTATTGAAATCTTCCTTCCCTCTCAATTGCCCTAAGCACTAAGTTTTTAAGAATTCAGCCTGGCATCATCATGGTATTATTTTTAACCTGTTTCTTCTATGTGGCTTAGGATTTTGCAAGACAATGTGATTGAGGGAGGTCATCTAAGCTGGACACTTCCATTTTTTCAATATGCAATATTGAAATGCAATAACATCTTGGGAATGATTTTGCTCCATCTGACCTGGTTTCTCAAATTCATGGTTTTTAAGACAGTCATTCAGCTCATATGGATAGAAACCACATTACTGGTGGCCAGCTCATCTTGTGCCTGGGGAAAAGGCTCCTCTTGACTCACAGATCAGTAAACTCCCCAGCTGGCCTGCAGAACAACTCCTCCTGTAAAGCAGCATTGCTTTGTCTCATCTGCAGCTACAGGTATGTGCTGGTGACAGCAGTCTGAAGTACCCTGTTTATTTGATACTGAAGCATAAAGATAACAAGACATGTTATCTTTATCAAACCAGCCATGCAGCAAATACAATGAAGGAATTTGTAGCAAGTCAGAGCATTTAACTGTTGAAATGCCACCAGAATTTCTTCCTTAGAATTGAAATTGATACAGACACCTGAAACGTTAAAGATGCCAATAGCAATGAAATTTTGACAGGACTTGTATATGAATTATACATGCACAACTCATTTTTTTTCCAGTAGATGCCACTGTGGGGATCATAATTTCCTTTATCCTGCACCCAGGGGAACTTCCTTCACCTTGCTGTTATCAACCCTAGGCTCTGTTCCCAGAAACTTCCCAACAGCCCCAGGTGGGAAAGCACAGCATTTGGCCCCAGCATTCAAAACCTTTGTGATCGTGTCCTGCTCTGATTCAACTGCCCTGCTCACAATGAATGGACAAATTAATGAGCAGCCAGGCATACTTGCTTTACGTCCTTAAATCCCTGCAGACAGGATTCTGGGCTCAGAGAGGCTCCCAGGCATGGGGAGGTCCTACATGGAGGCCCAGTGGCTGCCAGTGACCCCATGGTCCATCCCATCCTGCTGGATGATGCTGTCCATCCTCCAGCTGAGATAACTTGGGCTGCTCCTCAGCCAGCACCTGAGCTGAGGCTGGTTTCACCTTCTGTTATAATAAACTGAAATGAAAATACCTGTCGTGAGTTTGGAACTTGGTGGTTCTTCCCCCCATGTCTCTGTCAAAGCTTCCCTCATGTGAAGACAGTGCGTATTAACCACAGGAAACCTTAACTGCATTTATTTCTATTTGTTTCTATTTAACATGAAGCACAGTCTTGCAATCATCACTCCTTAACCAACCAGATAGATATGGATTTTATCAGATTAAAAGTATACAGATCTGTAAATACGTGATCCACCAGTACTCTTGACTTCATAGTTACAAATCAAACTTTAAAACACCAAGGTGGTATGGAGGGAAGGTGTCGCCAAATGTGGTTTCTAACAAGACAGACCATGTTTATTTTGTACATCTTCTGTTTCCTTGCTGTTTGGGGCCACCCAGAAGAGTTATCCCAGAACTATTTAGCAAACAGGAAATGCAGACACTTTTTGCTGTGCCCCTCTGAAACAGAACTTCCCAACCCAGCAGCACTCTCCCCCTACCACCTCCATTACCAGTTTCTCTTCATTTATAGGAACTCTCAGCAGACCCCTTATCAATTTACTAGATTATTTAACTGGTTTTTGTATGCTGTCATGAAATTCTTCCACTTTGTGATAAAGACCCAGGTCCCAAAAGCCAGATTTCCAGGGGAAGGTTGTTAGTGCCAAGCACCCCTCACTATATGGGTCAAAGCTGCTCAGCCCTTTTAATTCTGTTTCTACAAAGTACAAGTGTTTCCAGCTCTTACTTAAGTGAGCATTCCCTTGCTGTGTCTGTGGTCTTTAATTCCTTTTCTCTATACACAGCAGCTTTAGGGACATGCAGCAAGTGAAAAGATGCAGATACAACACGTCAAAAGGCAGAGATCTTTTATAAATAAGTAGAGGGCTCCATTAAGAAGATCAAGGCACGAAATTCAGTATATACCCTGCAATATTACCTTTGTGCTTAAAGATCCTTCCAGTCATTTTTGCAAGTGTTTGGGGCAGGATGTTTTGCAGCCATTTAAAAGCATGCCAGATACGTGTTCAGCTCTTCTTTTAGGCAGCAAAAGGGAAATTCCTGGCACATCCTGATCGCATTACATACCACTTGCAGCTACTGCACAGCAGAGGGAAGGTGTGTACACAAAGATGAGCCATAATTACATCCTACACTGTGGGGCAGTGGCAGCAGTAAGCAACCTACTGGAGGTATTTCAGTCTCAAAAGGCTCTTAGACTGAAACTATTACCTCTGCTAGTAATGATGAGTAGTCTGAGATGAGTGGTCTGAGAAACAACACCCTGAAGGAGTTTGTAGAGATGATACTGCACAACAGGTTGTAAAAGGTTCTCTTTAGCACTGAGACTAAACTTGCATAAAAAGAATGCTTTCTCAGAAAAAGCTGCTTAATAGTAACTCTTGCTTCTGCCACATATCCATTTACAAGGCTTTTAAAGAAAGCTTGTAGTTTCTTTTAAAGAAAGCTTGTAGTGCACTCCCAGGCACTCCAGTTATGTCAGCAGTGGGCAGACACAGCCAGTCCTCTATGCAGCTTGTTAAAAGCTTTTAAAAATACATGAAGAGCCAGATGGAATAAAGGTCAAGTAAATAATAGGAGTGTATAAAATACATCGCATTAAACGTTTAAACTAGAGGTTTTCCTAGTTTCTTTATTTCATGCTGTTCCTTCATAATACTTTAGGAACAAATTTGCCTGGTGTTCTCCTAGGCAACACATTGCAGATGAGCCAAGAGTGCCTAAGCACAATGGACACAGTGAAACTCTGGTATCTGTCTGCTCACATTCCTCTCTTAACCCAGCATTTGTCATCTCCTGGTAACACAGAGCTGCATCACAGCACCACCACACAAAAAGGCTGACACTTTGCCTATTAAGTGACACCAAAAAAAGAGGAAAACAAGAGCTTTGCAAACAGAAAGGGAATTTCCAGAGGCCAAGGGTAAAAGGCAGTTTGATTTCTCTTCATTTCTGGCTTTATTGTATTGTTTACTCTTTATAATTCCCATTAAAACATTGAATAGCAAGTGATGAAAACCTGAACAAATAGGCCTTTGAATTTAATTACTGGGGTTTACTATTGTTTCCTCTTCTCACTATGTAACATCGCTGAGTCATGGTGACCATCTTGCCACTTATTCCACAAAAATCTCAATATTTTCAAGCTAAAAAAACATTTCCATTCAAATTCTATGGGGAAAAAAATGCCAATTGTAATCTGAAAACTTTGGCTGTCTGAATATCACCTTATGATCTGGATGTCACAAATTTTGGTTATTTCTTGTGTGTATCAAATTCAGGCTCACGGTACTCAGCAAGGACAGAAATCTAATGCTGAACCAGGAAAACAGGCTTAAAACAGGAAGAAGTTATCAACTTCTGGCTCCATGATTTAACCTCATTCAAGGCAGTGTGCATTTGGGGATCAGGCATTACGTTTAAATGGATGCTTCAATATGTCCATTGGAAGAGAAGGAAAATTGGGTAAAAATTACATAACCAAATTTCTGAAAAGTCTGTCATAAAATAGACCTTGTCTTTAGCCTGTCATCATCATTTTCAGGTAGGTTATTTTGATTTTCCAGATCTGTATTTCCTTATAGGAGCTCTGACATCTAAGTTTAACTACCTCAGCCAAAGGCCTATGCCACTAGATCATCAGGTATAGCTGTATTCAATTTAACTTCTTTGTTGGGTTTTGAAGTTATAAATGTTATTGTCACAAAAAGGCAAAATGTCCAAAATCTACCATATAGGTCTCAAATGTTTAATACCCATGAATTTCCCGAAATTATCTTTCTTGCAAGTAGCAAAACCAGAAAATATAATTTTAATCCTGACTGAACCCTCCAAAAATGACTAAAATTACCCAGTTTTGGGCCAAGCTCTTGAAATGCAGCTAGCTATACTTCTTAAAAATGTATCTGAATAATATTATGTATATTTATACCAGGATTACAGAAGTTCAGCAGATAATTACAGTACTGAAGAATGAAGTGGTCAGGTTAAACTCTTCCATAAGTGGGTATGGAAGCAGGGCCCCAAATCCTATTTCAGGACTTGTTTGGATATTCTAATGACTGAGTCTCACTGAAAATTAGGTGGGAAAATTCCTTGCAGTGTCCAAATATGCAAAGAAAAAAAAATTACTCCAAGCTCTCTTCACCAGAGAAACTACAGTAAAACCAAGAAAAGCAAATTGCTTGAAATTGTTATGGGTTATAACTCATTATTCTGTCATGGATAACATGCTGGTTGTGCCCTCACTGTGTGTGATGGCTGCTTCCAGATGTGGTGACATCAGTTGCTCACTGCAATAGAATTTCATAAAGGGGCCAAAATTTTCTCTTTGTGAAGACAAACTGTCTTTAATTTTCTTTTCTCAATCTGAAAGGTCATAGGGATCACAATTAGGGATACATTAACTTTCTTAGCTCAAACAAGTCTCCTTGAGTTTCTGTCAAGACTGTAATTAGAACCAAAACTTTTGCTGGACATTTAACCTTGGTTTTCCTTTTCTACCCCTTTTTTTCTGTTTTGTTTCTTCATGGTGGAAAAGCCTGTGAAGGAGCAAGAGAAAAGCAAGATGCAGCCTCATGACACGCACACAGCTTGTATAGGGAACTTGTTCAGGTTACAACTAAGTTGTCCCAGCCCTCTGCCCAGTCCTCTTGGTGGAAGTTGCTTCAAGAAAAAGTCAGCAGAAAGGAACTAGTTGCTTCTGTAAAGAGCTTGGTATCCTCATATCTAGTACTGGTTTCTGACAAAATATTGAAATCTGTCCAGAAACTGCCTTGCAAAAGGTGCAGGTTCCTTTACTGGAAGGCTGGTAATCTCTGGCAGTAAGACTGGAGATAAAGAAGGATTACATCTTAAACCTCACACTAAGATTTACCAGGGCTCATCAGTCATTTTCCTTTCTTTTCCTCTTTTTTTCTCTGCACTGGAGGTTGGGAAAAAGGGGATTGCTAGTTTTATGCCAATAAATCCCCTTTTTGTCTAACACAGCTGGGTTAAATGCTCTTAGAACTAGATGATCTGAAATTACCATCTCCTAGCTATAGAATATATGTCTTGATAATTATTCCACAAATTTCGTAAGCCTCTATATAGCTGGGCCTCCAACCAGAATAGGAATTATAATCTCATCTGAAAAAAGGGATCATGACTACATCCTCCCCTGCCATCAAAGAGAAGTTGCTCCCTGGGGACTCACAAGACAGGGCTCACAGATGCTTAATTCCAGGAAAGCATTAAGTCACAGTGACATGAGTGCCAATGGGAAGAATTACACACAATTTTTTAGCTGCCTGCAGAACATATTTGAAAACAGTTCCCTCCCAATTACCAAAAGGGGATCCACAGGATAATGTCAGGTTGAAAAGTCTTCCTTCACTCTCATAGGGCTTCCACTGCCCTACCTGCCTCTGCAGACAATGACCAGCTCATGTGCCAGCTCATGGAGGCTCATTAACTTGTTCCTAGGTGATGCATGCCTGAATTATTTTTCAGAAAGTAAAAATAAAGCTCTTTCTGTGACTGTGTTCATTTAAAATGTTGAGCCATAAATTTCTGGAGACGCATGAAAACACTCTGCAGGGACAAAGTAATTGCTGATGATTAAGGCAGAGAAGCGACAGTAAAGGTTAATTTCCTAGAAAAGAATATTTTTCTAATGGAGATGTAGTATGAGAAAACTAAAGTCAGAATTCGACAGTTTCAGAACTGAATCAGGCAGCTTTCTAAAAGGGCCAATATGAACCAAAACCTATGTATTAAAATTTTTAGAAATAAAAAAATTCAAAGACAAGTATCCCTTTTCTACAGCAGGTAAAACAAAAGACACTGGTGCATGGGAGTGGAAAAGGACTTCTTTAGTAAAAACCTTGGGACCTTAATGAATAAACATAAAGCCTTTCAAAAGGAGCTCTGTACAAAATCCATCCAAAGGTTGGAGTTTAACAATTAAGTAGCAAGGAAAAAAAATCCAATCCTTCTTTTCATCTGAACAGACTGTCGCATTCAGAAGCAAGAAATAATTTCACCTGCTTCCCTTTTTCTCTCTTTTTTCTCTTTGCCTTCCTCTCTTTTTCTCTTATTTTTTAATTCATTTCTCCCCTTTTCATTAACCCCTCTAATTTCTCTTTTCCCTTCACCCTGCCCTTTTATTCAAAGCCCACTGCCTATACAGTAGGTCAGGAACGAACATGCCAAGTGCGTAATTTACTAATAAACCCCTCTGACTGTTTGCAAATCCTCTGAATTTTGTCCTTATTTTTGACTAGAAAGCATTTTCAAATCTTAAGTGCTTAACCTTAAACCAATACTTGTGATAAGGCCAGAGTGACCTGCAAAAATTCTACATACAGCTCTCACATTTCTGAGAAACCAGTAGAAAACTCTGAAGAGCTGAAAAGCCACCAGCTTCTGACATACCCCAAATGAGACAATTGACAAAGGAAAGACTGGAAAGGCCTGACAGCAAAAACCTACATTGGAAATGCATGGAGAGAGAAGATGAACAGCACTGTTCCAGAGCTGAGAGGAGAGGCAAGAGCTTTGCAGTGAGGTGGCCCAACAAGGTCCTCTGGGCTGCGAGGGTCTAAGCCCTTGAGAAGCCAGTCTGGCTCTGCAGAAAACCTCGGGACTGCTGCTCTTGGCTCCCATCCGAGAGAAAGTTTCAGGAGACATTGATTGGAAGAGCAATATGCAAAGTACAGTGCCCAGGTTCTGCATTTTGTGCCCCTCAGAGAAAGCAACAGTAGCACTGCAGGAGAAACAGCGCATGTCCCAGGTCATCTGCTTCTCTTTATGTTTTTGTCACTGAGCTGCCACATTCCAAAAGTTGTGTAAAATCTTTGTGATTTCTTTCCTGCATGGAAATATTTAATTTAGAGTCCACTGTCCATGGAACATTAAGATTGCAGCCAAAATGAATCTTTGGGATTACAGCCTCTTCAAAGAGAACTGGTAATTCCCCAAGGAGAGGTACTGACCAGATATGTAACTATGTGCATCCTCTATTCAGATTAAACCATAATCAATAAAAATATAAGAAATACCACATTTGATATTGACACCTTTTACCTCATGACTCAAAATCAACAATCTGCCTGCAAGGATAAATTCCAAACACCAGTGGCACTGTAAGCAGACACTGATGCTCTTCACTGTCCTTCCTACACATAGAGGATAGAATTTTGATAATGACCTTTTCCTGCCCAGCACACAAAATGCTGCAGAATAATGGATAGATATTGAAGAATGATTAGATAGAGCTAGAAGGCATTAGACAAAGCAACAGTGAAGTGTAGTGACTGGGAAAGTAAAAAAAAATATTGGGAAGTAAAAAAATATTGGAATAAGGAATTGTAAACCTCAGTAACATGGAAAAAGTGAGAGATTTAGGTTAATTTAGGCCTAATAAACACCAGCATTTATAGTCCCTATTAGATTCCCAAAACTTTGTTCATAATCAAATATCTGGAACTAAAGACATGGGCTTCGTATGTGAATCCTAGCAAAAAAACAAAATCTTTTTTATGTCATCTCTTATATGAATTATGTTTGAACACTGCTACTTATTATTGCCCTTTAAAATATTTGTTACAGTTATTGACATTAAATGCCTATATACCCTATAATCCCAACTTCATTGACTAAAATTAAATGTTGCATCTATGTCTTTAGTTGCTTGGCACAACCTCCATTAAATATAGTGAAGGCTTTCAGTATGAAGTAATATTTGCTGCTTAATAAAAGTGAAGTTGGCCAGTGATAATTTATGTTCTTTGTAAGCAAGGAATGCCATAGAAAAATATGCTTTGATCTGGCTTAAATGAGAAAAAAGGGACAGACTTCAAGTCAATTATATCAGCATCATCATTAAGGCACTAGATAAATTGTGGACATCATTAATTAAGTTTATTTATACTTCCCTCCTTCTTTCCCTCCCTCTCTTCTTCCCCCTCCTGCCAGCTTCATCTTCCAAACATTCCTATATCACACCAATATTCTATGTAGAATTAAAAATTAACCCTTCATCCCTGGCCAAGAATGGAAAAGTAATTTTCCTGCTCATCTTTTCTGTCACAGTTTTGCTGTTATTGCTGTGCAATAAGGTGGTGGGCTTCCATCAGCGTGGCCAGCAGAGATTTCCAGTCTTCCCAGTAAAAAGCAAAAAATGGGAACAGCAAGTAGAGGCAAGTACAATTCATGCAAGAGATTGGCATCCTGCTCTTTTTTTGGACTTCCCATATTCAGATCCATGGTTTTAATTTGAGCCCGTCTCTGTTTCTAGGTCTTGAGGGGCTTTCCATTCATGCGCTGTTCTTTTTTTCTGAGGGGCAGCTGTTGTGGGACAGGGTGCAACAAGTCTTCAGATGTTCAGAGGGCTGGAGCCCCTCACCACCTTCTTTTGGGTCAAGTTCTGACACTACCTGAAGGGCTGCATACAGAGGGAACCCAGAAGGTCTGATTGTAAAGATGGGACCTGCATTCAGGAGCACCTTCCCACCAACATAAGATTTCTGGAAAAAGCTTGGAGATCACATATCTTGTAATAATGCTGAAATAGCAGCATAGTTTTATGAGGCTGAGAGAATTGTCTATCTGTGCTGGCCAAAAATGATGCTAAGTTCAGGGAGACACCTTACTTCAGATTTGGTTTCAGTGTTTTTAAGTGCACAACGTGCACCACTCTATCACAAATGCTGTCCTTCACTGATAGCACTGCCCCATGCTTTGTCTCATCAACACCTGAGGTTTTTTGGGATGACCAAATGGCTCAAAATCACAACTCTAATTTAAAAAATGTTACTGAATGGCTCTTCTTTTGGACATGCACATGAGTGCTGGAGCCACCTTTTCCATTTGCAGCTCACAGCTGATCCACTTGAGCTAAGCAGCACCACATTGAACTAACACGAGCCTTGAACTCCAGTGTGGGCAAAAGGGAGCACTTAATCCTCAGGAGAACCAAATTTGTTTTATTCAGGAACAATTTCCAAGGAAGGGCCCAAGTGTTCAGTGCTGCCTGAGGGCTGGTTTCCAAAGAAATAAGGAAGGAAGGTTTTTTAGCAGTCCTTGCACAGCCTTGAACATTTTGAACATCAAATGCTCCACAATGCATTAAACTCTGACTGCTAGCAACCAAAGGCCCCATGTCACACCAATCCAAACTCCAGGACTGAAATATGGAGGTTGAAAAATGATCCTGCTGTTGACTGTCATTGAATTGCCCGTGTTTTCATTTCACCAGTTCATGGCAGTATAGAAAGAAAGCTCGTACAAACACAGCATCTTTCACTTCCACATCCACTTTGTGTCACAGGGATTGTGTAACTTCTGGAGGTTGAGGCTGCACTGTTTAGGTATTGATATTTTGAAGAGTTTCAACAATTAGCCCTGCCCGGTTAGTCCTGGCAGGGAGTCGCCAGCTTTAGTAGGAGCAAAGATGAGCTCAAAGTACATTTATATAAAGCTCACAATACTTATATTTCAATTCATTTCTGACAACCTCTCTTTGAAATCTGAATATTTTAGGGTTGATACAGCACACATTTCTTATTTTAGGGGCTTTTTTCACAGAGTCAACCAAAATGGGAGACTGAGGAAGCTCCACCTGAGTCTTTGTTAGTCCATGGAAGGACAAGTTGTGTACAGACTTCACATTAAATATTAAAATATTGAGACACATGCTGTCACAAGAGAGTAGAAAAATATTCATGCTTTTTTTTCTTACAGCAATATTCTTACCAATTAAGTCACTGATCAAAAACCTACATACTACTTCTGTAAAAAGAAAGTTGCATATATTAGGATATATTGTTTATTTAGGATAGATAGACTCAAAGATTAATTAGGCTCTAGTGTTTGATAATATCTCACTACAGATTTTGTGTCCTGATCTCATATAGAAACCTCAAGTTGCTCAAGTAGAAAAAGCCATAAAAATTCTATATGGGACTTGAACTGTTTCTAGTGTTTTCTATCCATGAAAATTGAGGAAGCTTGTTTTCTTTGTCCAGAAAAAGATTAAAATTTCATTGCAATTTCAGTTGCTTGGGGTGAAACTGGACACAGCTGTTTCACTTATATTCATGTTGTTTTTTTAAGTCCTCAGAACAGGAGAGAATCTCAAAGATAAACTTGCATTAGTGCAATACACTTTCATGGATTTCTTTTAGTCAGTTAAATTGGTTTATTTTAAATTATTGGTTATTGGGTTTTTTTTATTCCATGTAGAATGAGTGGGTATGTTAAAAAAACCTACCGTATTTTCCAAAGCAAATTATTATGTCAGGCTATTACCAGACATTCATATCATTTGAATGAAATGATCAATATTGATGGTAGGTGATTGTTTGTCTTTGCATAATGTCCTTAACACAAACAAATCTGCTAAGAAATCTTCTATCAAATGTTTTTCAGCAGAAAGTGTCCAATTATCAAATCCAAGGCTTTTTAGAAAGGAGTAGACATGAACAAAAATATGTGGAAAATATACCTTCATACCAAAATCTTTAAAAATACCTTGTTTTAATATTTTTCTAATTAATCTTTTTAATTTTGTTTCCAAATTTCAGTATCGCTGATTGATCTATACATTAAAAATGGAGAAAATGTGCAATGTTAAATAACCTAGATTTGAAAATAAACCTTTGGATACTGGTACTGATGTGAAAGCATAAGCAGACAATTTTTGGGATTGGTGAGAAACCAGGATTAGAGGTGGGAATCAGACAGAAATCTGCCCTCATGTTACCTGTGCTCAACCAGTCATTGTGACTGCAGAATCCCAACAGGGGAGGCTGTTCATTTTTACACATTAAACAGAGCTTCTTTTTTTTTGTGAAAATGTGCTACCTTTTACGAAGGATATCAACTTTTTGCTCAAAAGGCTGAATTTTTTAGTTTTTTATCAATTTAAGGAATGCATTTTTTTCTTTTTGGTCTTTCTATGTATTCATTTGTCATTGTTTGCCTGTGAAATACCTCACAAAGTCAATTTTTTGAGTAAAAGCTGTGTACTTTCATCCCTGCTACCTTAAGAAAGAAGAAAAAAGGCGGAAAGAAAGAGGGGGGAAAAAAGGCAAAACCTTCCCACATATTCCACCAGGAACCTCACCTGGAAACTCCCAGAAGATCCATATTTGGCCTCACTAGGAACAGGACAGAAATAGCAATAACTGTATCTGATGTGCTGGAACTTTTGTTCCACCAACAGAAAAGCTCCACAGTGGAATTTCCTATTTTTGCTTTGTATTTTCCTCCCAAAGAATTCTGTGCCTCTGGAATCTGGGTTGGAGGGCAGCACCCTCTGAGTGCAGAACATGCTGAATAATAGGAGGAGGAGGAGGTGCCTGCCAACCCTTCCTCTCCTGTCCTGACACAGAGCACGAGGGAAGCCAACTCTGAATGCTCAATTACTCCACAGCATAATTAGGGCTTTGGGTTTTAATTCCAGTTTGCACAATGAATTCCTTGGCAGCCTCAGGGGATGATTCAGGTGTAAAACAGAGATGCCTTGTGCCATTTTAGGGTGCCCCAGAATTCTGCAAAAGGCTGACAGACCCTGCAAGGAGCTGTAGAAGACACAAGTCTTTATGGAGCTGCAGCTGGAGGCCAGACCTGGCGCACCAAAAATGGAAATATCAATGTGTGGCTGGGCACCAAAATCCCTCTTCTCTATTTAAAAAGGCAGACTAATGAATCCATTTAAATAAATTCATTTTCCTGAGTAGTCAGGCCATTTTCTGCTACCTGTTGCTGGCCATGCAGTGGCAACTAAGTTTTCACCTAGACTTCCCACAACACTTTTGGGAATTACTGCATATGTGGGGTGGGGGACAAAGAATGAAGCTGCAGCTTTTTGGATGTCAATCAATAGTGATGATGATATTATAACAACTACAGATATTAATTATAGCATCATTTTTATACAGTACAAGTAAATGAAATGCCAATATTTTCCATAACTGTCAGATAATGCCCCTCAAAATCAAAAATACACATCTGCCCCTCTAGCTTTCTGGAGAGATGTGCCAGCACAGGCTCAACACTAATGCCAGTGTTCTCATCCCTGCAATACCTTCCATTCCTTACTCCACATATTTCCTAGAATAATGAGGCTTATCATCTTTTGATGAGACTGTGGGAGTTGATATTCCCAAAATACAGCATTATACTATCACATAATCACTACTACTTAATCCTGCTTTGAGAAGGCTATTTCTGTGAAAGCTGCTGGGAATACAATAGCAACATGGAGAAGTCAGCACAAAGCAGCATACTCTGTTTCTACAGAGGATAAAAAAGACAGTTAGAAACACTAAATGATTTTATGAGACTTTATAAACCTACAGAGCTGGACTAGGACCAGGAGCCAAGACAAAAAATGTCTTATCTTACCACATGTGCCACAAAACCACCTGCTGGCAAAGGGACTCCATTTGGGCAATGATTGGCGTCTGTGGACGAATTGGGCATTCCAGAGGTATTAGAAAATATACCTGAGTATCTTCTAGCAGGACAGAAATGAGAGAACTCATTTGCTGAGAAAACAGGTGGCTAGCAATAGACATGGAGAAAATGCAAAGAATCAGAAAGTACTCCTCCTTTCTTCAATTATTGTAGTTATTTTTCTAGCACCAGGAAAATAGAATCAAAAAGCAGCTTTAGAGATCACTTGAAGAGGTAAAAATGTGGTTCAAGTTCTCCTGGCAAGATTTTATTCAGCTTGTCACATACCATTTCTGACCTAGGCTGATCTGCAGGCAAGCAGAGATGGAAAAGGATGCAAACATAGAAACCTCCACTTCCACTGAGAGAAGCTCCAAGCTTCCACTGGGAGAAGGAAGAGGATTTAGAGTTCAATGTGCTAATGCATTATGGAAAACAACTAAGCATGTTTAATTAAATCTTCATGAACTGCCAAGCTCTTAGGTTTTTATATAATCTAGAAAGAACTTTAGGGAGGGTTTGTTTCTACTCCTTATGGCTAGAGAGAAATTCAACAGCCAAAACAGACCCTCCAACTGCTCTAAACCTCTTGCAAATCCATTTCACTTTGATGAAAGGTTGGTATTTATTTGGTAAGCTTTGTGGCTTTGCAGAGACCCACGTGGTAGAACATCTGTTTACAGAGGAGGTGGAAGTGTTTGCATGACAGCAGAGCTGTAAGTTTAAATTTAGGCTGAGCAACCCTAAGGGAAGAACCTGTTGAGCTCAGAGGGGAGAAAGAGGAACAAAGAATTTTGGATTGATTTTTGTTATCCCATAAGTTGTTGCTCCACCTGAGCTCAAAAAAACCAGATACTTACAAAACATGGACAGTGGGAAGAGGTTCTGGGAGGAATTGGAGAGCAGCAAGGGCAGCAGAAGGTCTTGCTACAGCTTCCAGCAATGCTGTCAGCACTGATCCCAGCCACAAACACGGTAGTTATCATCATGGCTGGGCTGTCCAAAATGGCATCTCCCAGGGTACTTTAAGAATTCCAAGACTTGTTGTTTGGAGGGGTAGAGAAGGGACATCCATCCTTCTCAGCAGGGTAATTCCTTAGTACACGGGCAAGCCTGGCCTCTTCAGTGGCTTGGACAAGATTGTTCATAAAAGTAGAAAATAATAGGTGCAGGGGAGATGGATCTGGGACAGTTTTCACTCAACTCTGTTCCTTGTAGCACAGCACAGATCCCTCTTCCACCCTCTGTCCCCAAGTTTGTGGCCTAACCATGGGTAGTTATACAGGGAAGCATAAAATGAAGGAACAAAATCCAAGTCTCCCATATTCAGACAGCTTGAAGCTATGAATTCTGGAAAATCAGGAAAAACAAATTGGGCCTCTCTGCGGGACTCACATCTGTGATGTCAAGCAGCCCCTCCAATTTCTTTCACAGGGCAAAAGGATCAGGCCAGGACTCATGGGCAGTCTTAGAGCTTAATAACATTACAGCAACAGAACCACAGATTCTGAAGTGGGGGAAATGGTGTATTGTTGCCTGTTGTCTCAAGTTCTTTATAACAGAGTCAAATGATTTCTTGAGGTTTTGTAGAGATTCAGTTTCAACGAAATGCTGTTTCTAAAAACAGCAAAACACAATCTACTGTGAGTTCCAGTAAATTTCAGAAGCCTGCTGAATAACAGATCTAATAGAACAGACTGTGTCTAACACATGGAAGCAAAACTACAAACACAACTAAATCCTATCAGAATTTAAGAACAGCTTTGAAACACTCTTTGTCTCATCTTTTTATATATTTATGCAAATCCAAGTATTTTTAAACCATTGATAAAACTGTAAGTTTCTTGTTGATTTTTAACTTTGTTGTTGTTGTTTTTGGGGGGCTTTTTTGGTTAATAAGGGAGGTGCTTTAAATACTTCCTTCAATACTTACATGTGTAGAAGGCATGGAGCTTTGAGCATCTTGTTTTTCTCAAGTCTTTGAATGAAACTCATGTGCAAAGAAATCACCTTAATCTCACAGTAGAACCTTAGATTACTCTAAATCTCTGCAATCTTGATTTACTTGACAGGTTAGGCAATTTGGAAATTTTAAACTTATTGTCAAAAACCCCTATAGCCCTGGAATATTCTTTCATATTTTGGCTGGCATTTGCTTATTTCTAAAGAAAGAAATCTACCTTTCTGTTGTCCAATTTAGATAAATAAACTTTCCAATTTAAAGGTTGAATTTTAAAACCCTTTTCTAGAACACACACAAAAACCTCCCCAATAATCCTCAGCACTCTTCAGTAATTCTCTAGAAGAGGTGTAATGACTCATTGTTCCTACTTTATCTATAAACTCAGCACTTGACTTCACCAAGGGCATTAAATAGAAGCATCTGAAATTTCAAGTGTTCATCTCCCTAAAGGCCAGCTGTTCTCCGTCTGAGTAGAAACAAGTTAGTGCAAGGTGTTTCACTTTAAGATACATTTATATTTTATTACTTGTTATTTTATTGCTCATGGCTTGCCTCTGAAGTAGAGGAAATATTGTTTTCCAGGTAATTTCGTTTCTAATGCTGACTATAAAAGGGCCGTGACAAAGATTGTGCTGGGAAAATTTTCTGTTAA
This sequence comes from Anthoscopus minutus, assembly GCA_013399455.1. Lineage (NCBI taxonomy): Eukaryota > Metazoa > Chordata > Aves > Passeriformes > Paridae > Anthoscopus > Anthoscopus minutus. The sequence continues at coordinate 7,603 of VWYI01010847.1, read as the reverse complement.
AAGCCAATGTCATTTAGAAAAGATCAAGTACTTCAGATGAAACTTAAAAGAAATGGTACTTAAGAGTGTTATAAATGAAATGGGCCAAATTAATAATCAAAATAAGTTATTAATTTGTCAAAGTATAAATTTTGAAAAGCCACAAGCAAGGTTGGCCTCGAACCAGGTGGTTGGGGTCAGGGAAACTGAGCCTAGTCTATGTCAGACTGCGCTCATAAAGAATTGTTTCCCAAAGCTGTCTCATCCAGCATAGCTTTTTATACATTTTTTCTGCGAGATATCAGGTTTATTCTTCTCCACCAGATATCAAGGTCTGTTTGCTTTTTTTCTGGTGATGGTATAAGGAGTCTTCCTGGAATTGTGGGAATAATTTAGGTGAAAATTCTTCAAAATGTGTATTTTCTGGCGACACATGTTATCTGCTTGGGTTGTATATTTTTTGGTTCATTGCTAGACGAGTTAATCTTTTCTCCTGGACACAACAGCTAAATGGATTTGTCTTCTCATTTTAAAACTGTTACTGCCTTTCTGTAACATGTTAATGTTTAGCATGCGTTATTTTATAACATATATCACAAGAGTCAGGCTAGTTCATGTAGAACATTATTTTTTAAATTATCTGTACATCAACTCTATTGAAATATGGCAGAGAAGCTGTAAAGGTCACTGACTTCATTATGTTGAACTATTTAGGAGACAACTCTTCTAAACAAAACACACACATTAATTTAGTGCCACTTTTAGCCCAAGCAAAGAACAAGAACCAAGGTGTGCAGGATGATTTCCAAACCCATCAGCATGGTGGGACCTGGGGACCAAGTTAATCTTTCGAGTGGTCCCAGGGAAGTATATCCCAAAGGTGCATAAGCAGGCTCTTTTGCCATAGACAAGCTAATGAGACATCCCTCCATGACCACTGGAAATTGCAGCTGGAGAGAAAGAGGGAGAATCTAGCTCTTCTTTGCAGCAAATGCTCTCATTGAATCCTTGGAAAGCCTGTTTCTGAAGCTGCTGTTAAATGCAGTGCTGTTTGATGGCACTTAATTATGCTCCTGCTAAGAGACAGGAGCTCCCTCATTTGTTTTGTGGGCAAGGGGGGGAAGGTAACAGTGATGTATGGGTAGGACTTAAATAAAGGAGATAAAAAGACAATGAACTGTGAACAAGCTAGATGAGGAAATGCAGGAAGGAGGAACTGCTCTTTCCAAGTAATTAATTGCTGTAATTGCTGTCTCCCTGCACAAATCCTCCTAAGTCAGTTTTATTACAAAACTAGTGCAATTTAACACCTTTGAGAAAACTGTTTTCTTCAGGGAAGAAGGCTTACTTATAGATGAAGGAATATCAGCTAATTATAAATAATTTTGACCAACATGTATCAATGCCGTTAAGAGAACTCTTAACATCCCAGAATGCAAAATGGTGGGATGCATTCACCGCTTTGCTCCAGTTGCTTTGCCTTTCTCTGGCCATTCTCAGAGGCTGTAAAACTGGCTTAGCCTGGACTGGTGTAAGTTTACAGCTCTCATGCATCACCAAGGCTGCACAAAACAAGGGAACACTGGTAAATTTGGTATATAGGCTTCAAAGCATAATAAACAGAATGTGGAAATGATAACACTGTGAGACTGAAGAAAAGCTTTAAAGGAGGGGGAGACAAGGACAACAATCAGGCTTTGCTTCAAGGTCAACTCATTAACTCGGGGAAGTAGCAGAGAGAAGTTTTACTCCCTCTACAATTCCAGTGGTTTAAAAGCACTGGGGATGTATGGGAACCAAATGCTGCAGCCACAGCAATATGTATGAGATGTTTTGTTCTCCTACTTCTGTCCCATTTTGTCAGAAATACCAGTGTGAGGACCAACTGGTCTTGTACTTTATTGGCACTTGTTTCAAAATCAGAAACAGGACAACTTCACAGGTCTATGTCCACTCTTCAAGAATTATTTTAGAAACATTACATTCAGTATCTCTGTAATAGGTTACTGGTAAATAGGTGCTTGTCTCTGAGTCCTCTCTTAATCAGGGCAGAACTCATTAAACCTTCATTTCAAAACCCATGCTCTAAGCTCATACCAAGGATATCCGAGATTAATTGTCCCTCCCCCTCCTCTTTATTTTTACAGCTTGCTAATAAATGTCAAAGGTAGGAGAGCAGATGCTTGAAAATACTCTAAAAAGCAACAGCAAAAAAACCCCTCAAAACAAATCTGCATCTACAGAAAACATTGGTAACTTTCTACTACAAAATTATACAAAATTATTGAGGAAAACCCTCCCTGTAATTTTGCCACAGATCACACATAAAGAAAGAGAATAATCTAGACTGAGTTGCACTTCTTAAAGGGAAGGTCTTAAATATTAAATTGAATTTTCTTGCTGTAACACAATCCTATTAATTTGTAAGTGTTCAATGCCAGTCAATATTATGATCCATACATATGGTAGAAGAAAATCTGGCTGCTGTGATAGTTTCCTGCCAGCAGGAAAATATTAAATTCTGCCAAATGTCCCGTGAGCAGCTGCATGTTCCTGACAAAACTGATATAGGCAGAAAGGAGGCTGATAAATGACTGAAAAGACACCAAAGCCAATGATCAACCCAATACCACCACCGTGTTTTCCACTAAATTGTGTCCTCAAGAGCAACATCCAAATTTTTTTTTGACAACTACAAATGTGTAATGGTGCCTCAGCCATTTCCCTTTTCCAGTGCTTGGCTGCCCTTTCAGTGAAGAAATTTTCTCTAATATACAATCTGACCCTCCCCTAGCACAGCTTGAGACCGTTTCCTCTTGTCCTGTCCCTGTTCCCTGGGAGCAGAGCCTGACCCCCCCCCAGCTGCCCCCTCCTGTCAGGGAGCTGGGCAGAGCCAAAAGGTTCCCCCTGAGCCTCCTTTTCTCCTTTTCTCCAGCCACCCCAGCTCCTCAGCCCTTCCTGGTGCTCCAAACCCTTCCCCAGCTCCATTCCCTTCCCTGGACACTCTCCAGCCCCTCCATGTCCATCTTGTCCTGAGGTTCCCAGCACTGCCCCAGGATCTGAGGTGTGGCCCCAGCAGTGCCCAGCACAGGGACAGTCCCTGCCCTGGCCCTGCTGCCACACCACGGCTGGCACAGCCCAGGTGCCATTGGCCTCTTGCCCTCCTGGGCACAGCTGGCTTGTGTCCAGGTGTTGCCAGCCAGTGAACAACTGGTTCATATATTTTATCTCTGCTAATTCAACCTGGCTGAATTAGGTAGGACTGTGTTAACTGTTAGCAATAAGTACTGATGGACTGCAGCTCTGCAAAAAACTTCTCTGCCATTTGTTTTAGGCATGGGAATTAAAATGTGTTTGATTCCGCACTCAAACCCCACCATTTAATAAAAGAAGGAATTAAAAATAGGGCAGTCAACAGTTGCTTGAGGGTTCTCACCTTGAGATTTTGTGTTGAAAAATGCTCAGTTCCCCCCAGTGCTTCAGCTTCAGAAAAGACCTAACAAAGAGCCTTTGCTGATTCCATCTCTTACCCTAAAATATCCTGGCCTCCTGCAGGTTTGGAGAGCAGATAAGTATTTTACAAACATGTGTTTTATGTCAGAAAATATTTGAGCTAGCACACGCTGTTAGTATTAGGCAGATGAAAAGATTTACCTTTGCAGGCAATAAAGAATAAAACTTATTCTTTTTGAATGGCAAAGTGTGCAATAAAATAGTAACATGGCTTTTGGAACAGCAAATCTTTTGACAATGCTTTTTTTATATGGAAAAGGACTGAGATGGGCTTTAATGAATGAGGCTAACTGTCAGCCTTTTGTTCTATCAAGAACTGCCTTACCATTCTCAAAACCCCCCTACCTGCTTGCTTTTCATAAGATGCAAAAAGGAAAAAGGGTTTCTGAGAAACTAATTCATATCTAAATTTCAAAAGGCCTTTCAGTGAGGATCTTCTGTGGTCCAAGTTAGAATCTGTGTTTGAACCAAGAGTAGGAGAGGACTAGCTCTCCTAGGTCAAGAATATAACATCTAAAGGCAGTTGAGTTTCCATCTTTTTGTTTGACTTTTTTGTGGGGTAAGGCAGGGAGAGTTTTTAGCCAGGGCTCACTCAATAATTATTGTAGGTAATATATATGTATTATATATATATATATACTTCCATTACTTGCAGAAAGGAAGCTTTAAGGTACCTTTTTTTTTTGACTCTGGAGGTTTTGGTAATATCCATCCATGTGGGCTTAGTGTGGGAGGCTTCTGCAATCCCTGATTGTCTGGCCACACATGAAATCATTCTTCCTAAACTGGAAAAGCCAAGATGATGCACTCCTTTCTTCGATAAGAATCTCAGCCTCAGGAACAACATCAAGTCAGTGCTGTCAGAAATCCATTATAATGTCCAAATTATTTTCAATAGCTGCCTCGATGTCACATCACTGGACATTTTAAGGGGTGCTTATAAAATTCATTGTCAAATCTTCAGCTTCTAGAGCTGTGCTCTCAGTTAGATTTTAAAATATTCCTTCCTTGAATTGTTGATGTTATTTCAAGAGCATGTCTGAAAGAATCACTTTTTTACTACAGGATGTTTTCCTATATATTTTCATGCAGGACTCCAAATGTTTAAAATATAATTCTATTTCATGTTTGAAAGCTTCTTTGAAATTCCAAATCCTATCAAATATTTTTTGACTGTTACTCAATACCTAATTTCTATTTCACTGCTCTTCCACACTTTACCACAAGTTCAAGCCTTCATATGTCTGGCCAGTCTTGCAGAAATGTTGTAGCTCAAAGGACATGTGGTCCAGACTTGGAATGCACATGAAATTTGAGCATTCAAGCTTTCCAAATGTGTGAAATGCTTCCAGATTTTATCCAGGGCCTGCTAATGAAGCCAGAAGAAACTTTTATTTGGTATCCCCAGTGCTTGAGACAGAACATATGTACCATGGTCCTGTTCCTTCCCAGTATGACTTGACAGAGCAGGGCAGAATTAGCATTCTTTATTAGTCCTCTACTCTCTGTAGGCAGCTTGAGTCCAGGAACAGCAGGATCTACCAAGCAACCTGACCAGAGCCAGTTGTCAGGTTGCCAATATAAGTCACTCGGATCTTTTTTTTTTGTGGAGAAGTTCTTGTCACAGACTTGATTGTCAGAAGTCTTTCTTAACCTTAGGATACACGTCTTCAAAGCAGAGATTTTCTTCCTTTTCCCAGGATGGGCACACTCACCATGGAAGAGAGCAGTGGCACAGCAATTCCTGAGCCTGCCAAGGCAGTACTCAGTTTCCCAATTGCCTTCCTTGAGCTCTCTCTGGACAAAATCCCAACAGGTTTATCTCCAGTAGCAGTAAATCCTGTGGTATCAATAGCTTCAGTATGCTCTTCTCAATAATCGATGGGAAAATGAAGCTTTCCAAATTCATCAGCTCCATGTCTGCTTCAGCTTTTGGACATCACATTAATGGGCATATTGCTTTACTAAAATCAGGAAATCAACTCTGGTTCCTTGTTCTCACCAACTGTCCTGTCCAGTCAGACCAGAGGTCCCTTCTCATCACCAACAGGGACATTTGCTAATGTTTGTCAGGGTTAAACACTCAAAGAGCAATTACTGTGGAGCATTCCCCCAGGTGGAGTTTTTCTCTGACCTTCCCCAAGTTCATGGCTGAGCCAATTTTTGACAGCATGGTTGGTGCTTCATGGACAGATGATTGAATTATAGAGGTACTTTTGTAATAAAAAAAAGTTTAATCTCTGTTTCTGCTAATAATTTCAGAACTCATTTTGATCTGCTTTTAGGACTCAATAATGATTTCAGATGGGGCACACTTTATCTGGTTTGTATTTGCTAGACAATGATAGATCATGTTTCAGTACTAAAGGTTTTATCATTAAAAGCTTCATCCAAAGGCCACTAGATGTGTTCCTTTCTTTTGAAGACATCTAGGTAAAAATGTTCACATTCATAATTAAACTACTATGGAAATGTGCTCTTTGCCTACAAAATGGTGCTTCATTAATATCAATACCCGGAAAGTGAGTGCTATTTAGCTATTTAATCCTTAACCTTTAATCCTTAACCTAAGATTTCAATCCACAGAGGGAATACATGACAATGTACTAATCTGTTTTCAGGTACTTGCTTATCCAGTACAGTTAATATTTTTAAGACTTTACCCTTTCCTTTGGGGTTATAGCTGCACCCGGGAAAAGCCTGACTGCTTGCTTCTCTTGGAATTGTATGCATTATGTTTCCTTAGCACTGTGAGAGGTAGTTTTGGTTGGGTTTTTTGTTGTTGTCAGTTTTGGTTTGGTTTCTTCCTTGTTTCTAGAGCTCTTTTCTGTTGTTGTTTTAGGTGGTGTTTGTTTGTTGGGGTTGTTTTGAAACTAGAGTTGCATTGCACTGTCCACATATTCCCCCTGCTCCTGGAGACCATGGTGATGGGTTACCTGAGATGTCTCCTCCCTTCTCCCGTCCCTTCAGGTGTGTCATTGGCCGTGACTTCCCTCCAGGGGGCCTGGACCCCCTGTCTGTCTGTCTGTCTGTCTGTCTGTCTGTGTCTCTGTGTCTCTGTCTCTGTGTCTGTCTCTCTCTCTGTTTGTCTGTCTCTCTCTCTCGCTCTCTCTTCTTCTCCAGGACGCCACAGAGTTGTTCTGCAATAAACTGTGGGTCCCTAGAGAGCGCTTCTTGTCTTTTACCTCTGTCCTTGTTGGGGTTGTTTAACCTGGGGTCCTCAGCTAGCCAGAATCGGACCCCGGGTCCCACTGAAAGGGAACAATCCCATTCAGCTGGCACTTCAACGTGGGGCTTCCCACGAGGTCTACACCCACGGTATAGCTGGTTATCAACTTGTGGATTTTATAAGCTTTGAACGGTCAGCTTCCTTGGAATTTTATGCTGTTTTTTGCACGGCGGTAATTAAAAAAGCGAAGTCGGCAGCTCCTCCACCCCAAAGCATGTCGATTTCCAGACACGGGACTTCCTTCCAGTATCCAGCAGATCCAAGTCCCCAGGAGGGGCGAGTAAACCCGCAGGTAGCACTGGGACCCCAGAGAGACCCCTGGGTGGTGGGAGGTCCTTTCCGGCAAAGGAAAAGGGTGAACTCCGTGTAGGGAGGGGTGAAAAAATTGCGGCGCCGATCCAGGAGCTGTGTGGCAGTGGCAGAGTTCAGAACCGAGTGGGGAATTGCAGGAATGCTGGCTCCGAGCGCGGCAGCTTTTCTGCAGGTCTTGGCTGTGGCAGGGAGCGGGGGAACACCGCAGCTGCTGCCTTTACCTACACAAGTCGCTGTTTTACCGGCGTGGGCGGTGCTGAGCCTCAGGGCTGCTCTGCCACATGGCACGGCACAGCCTGGCCCGGCCCTAGCAGCAGCTTAAAAGCTGTGCATTTTTCTCGCAGGCAGTGTGCTCTGACCTCCGACTGGGGGAGGAGAAACTGCTAGGCCTTTTCCTAGATGGGCTGTGAACTTTTAAGTGTTTGCAAGGAAGGTAGATATAGTGTGCAGAAAGAGATTTAACATCAAGGATGGGTGCCAAACTTTCTGCTGCACAGAGAAGCCTTTATATTTTGGAGATTTCCTATGTAGTGGAGACGTTAGAGTTTCCAGAAGTCTTTTGAAAAGGTT